>JABMCL010003328.1:175000-185000 GCA_018857735.1 Alviniconcha marisindica
GGTCGAATCCAAATTGTGATCGTCGCGTGTGAAAGTTCTTAAAAATTGTGTTTTTGTGTGTGTTTTTAATCCACGCCCTTCTGTCTCTGTTAAGAAAATGTTCCAGGGGAAGAACAAAAACCGAAACAAAACAAACAAACAAACAAAAAACCCAACTACAAAAAACACCCAACCCAGGGGACGAACTAAAACAAACTGAAACAAAACAACAACAACAACAACAACCAACAACTAAAAGCAACACTAGGTTCCCTTGCTTATCAAACAGAGATTATGTGGGCTTTTCTCCGTATCCGTAATCCCGCACTGACGATCAGAACTCGCGTACACGATTCGCGGCGAGGACGAGAAATACATGCCCTACGCTGTGTCGGATTTATTTTCAGCTTCATTTCTCTTTGGGTGTCTCTGTCTCTGGTATTTGGAGTGGGCGTAAAAACAACAACAGTTTACTTCCTTAAACCCGTCTTTGACGACTGACTGCAGCCTACGAGGACTTGTTCTCGGCGCGTATCCCCCGCGGGCGGGGAACGGGACTTGTGGGTGGAAGTCGGAGGGTGGCCAGACGCTCTCCGTCACGGTACAGCCCGAGTGTTCATCATTTCCGTCTGCCCCTCGCCTCGTTCCTTGTTTTCGTTGGAGCATTTCGCGTGCTGTCCACTGCCGACCTTGAAACAATGCGGCACGTCACGCCGCTAATTGGCCAGCGGAGTGAGATGAGTAATCTCCCCTAGAGAGGCTGGCCCGGGGGGGGGGGGGGGGGGGGGGGGGGTGGGAGTGAGTCTGGAGACTCTGGGAGTCGGGTGGACGGACGTACAATCACTGCCTTCGCTTCGGCGACATCGGGTTGTAGCTTTAAATGGCCGGGTAGTTATACCTCTTCAAACGCCGGGTAATGAGAATTAGAACCTTATTTTTGTGATGTAATTGAGATTACGATGTTTTTCCTTTGGGGGGAGGAAGGGGGGTTAATGAGAATTTTGCTGGAGCTTGCTATGCAAGAAAGAAGTTATCAGAAGCCTTTGCAATTTGTTGTTGTTGTTGCTTTGTTGTTATTTTCGAAATAGTCCAGTGTATATAGTTATACAGGTGACAAATTGACAGCTGGCGAAATCAGATGTAGTAGAAGCAGTATAGGCTTTTGCGTGTTACCCAAGGCTGTTAAAACATCTCCAGCACACGGTGGCTGTTGTCCATTTAAGGCGTCGCTTTGTGCGGCTTCCTGGTTCTTTTTGCTCGCCCACTTTCTCCGCGATCTGTTTTTACCTCCGCTGCCTTTTTCCCTAGCCACAGCGGGTTTCGTCTGTACATTCTGACAAGAAATGGAAAACCAGCGTTCTAATACTCGAATCAAGATTACGTCAGCATTTACCGTATGATTTTGAAGTGAAAGAAAATGGGGAGGGGTGGTGGTGGTGTCGTGTTGATAAAAAGGAAGTCTTGAAAATAAGTTACTTAATAGAGGAACGAGGGGAGTGGGGTGGGGGTGGGGGTGGGGGGGGGGTATGGGGAGTCGGATGTTGCAGAGGAGAGGCTTGAAGCCGAAGAGGAACCAGAGGGAGAAGAATGCCTGACGTTAAAAAGATTGCTCTTGTCCATTTACAGCCTGCTTTATGTCCTGACATCGTATCGTGTGCCATTCGCCCCTTCCTAGAGTTTCCGCGAGCCTTTTTTTCTTTTCTTTCCCCCTTCTTCTTCTTTCTCTCCCCCCCACCCTACTTTTTTTCCCCAATTCATTTTTTCTTTTCCCGTCTTCTCCGTAATGGAGAGTCTGTGATTTGAGGTGGTCCCCGCACGCTAAGAAGCAGTTGGCGCGGACCGCGATGTTCTCGTCCAACCAGGGAGGCCTAATGAGATGGCGACAAGCCCAGTCAAACCGATGATCCGAGTTGATTGAGTTTTCTGCATGTTTAATAAAACACGATCCCATCCGTTAAAGCGCGCGGGATGAGGGAGCCAATCAGAGTCGCGGTAACATCGATCCGAACCAATAAAACACGTCGTAAAAGCGAGCTCGTCGGTCTTCTCGCGTGCATGTTCCGGATTCTTAAATCTTATCTGCTTTACTTTCATCCCGAGATCCCCTTCTTGAGCAGCAGTGTTTTGGTTTGTTTGTTTGTTTTTTCCCCTTTCTTTCTTTCGGATTTTAAATCCCCCCCCCCCTCTCCGCCTCCCGCCCCCTGTCTCTTCCCTCCTTCTCCGTGTCAGTGTCCTCCTCCTGTTTCTCCCTCTCTCCTTTCCCACCCTTCTTCTCTCTTGTGTCTTCCTCTTTTCCCCTCATCGGATTTTACACGAGCGAGTAGCGAGTGTTAGTCTGTTGAAATCGAGCGAACAAAGCCAATGTGAATATGGATCAAAGCACACGAAATGTCCCCCCCCCCAAACAACAGCAACAACAAAGAAACAAATAACAGCCAAAGCTCCCCCCCACACACACACAGGACAGTACCTTAAGAAAATTAAATGACAAGTGAAGCAACTGTTTGTTGGCTTCATTATTTGTCTGTTCCTAGAAAAAGGTGTCTCTCCTGAAAATGTGGGCATGTAATAATGTGTTGCCCTGTTAAAATAAACGTTTAGGCAATCCGTTTCTGATTTTTTCCTCCAAGGATGAGTAAATATGGATCACACAATGTTTTGTTGCTTTGTCTCGCTATAGCCGCGACCCCCGTGCATGCAGACCATGAAGACTAGAATCTTCTGGGTATTCCCAAGATGAGCTAGCAATAAAACATTGTGTAATCTGTCTGTCTGTCTCTGTCTCTGTAGATATTGGCAAAGGCAGAAAGTGTCACACCGTACACCCCAAAGACGTGAACATAAACACAGGTCCCCCACCCACCCCCAACCAAAAAAATCCCCCCCCCCCCACCCCCACACACACACACACACATACACACACGCCCACCAACACAAAAGAAAGTGCAAGTTAGACGAGGAGTTGCGTGATAGTGAGACGAGAGGAGGAAAGAGAAACATTAATCCCGAACTGGGGGACATGCGCACGTGAGACATTCCCCCTTGGCGCAGCGCGGCGGGGAGCTGGTGGCCTCGTTTCTCATTTGCCCCGCGCCCCGTCTGTTGCACTTCCCTCCCTCCTCGCCGCCCTCCGTCCTTCTGACTCACCCGTTCACCCACTCCCTTCTAAATTCTAATCGGGAGGAGTTGTGAGCCGGCTTGGTCCAGCGGTAAGGCGTGTTAGGCTAGGCTGCATGCAGTAAGTGGTGACGTCGGTTCGATTCCCGGCTTCGGCTCTGCTTTGTCTTCAAAAGCTGTGCTTGGTGGGCATTGTCCCTCACAATTAGTGTCTTGTGACTTTGCCCCGCACAGTTAACGTCTTGTGACTTTGCCCCTCACAGTTAATGTCTTGTGACTTTGCCCATCACAATGAATGCCTTGTGACTTTGCCCCTGAGATGAACGTCTTGTGACTTTGCTCCTCAGATGAATGTCTTGTGACTTTGCCCCTCACAATTAGTGTCTTGTGACTTTGCCCCTCACATTCAATATCTTGTGACTTTGCCCCTCACAATTAATGTCTTGTGACTTTGCCCCTCAAATGAATGTCTTGTGACTTTGCCCCTCACAATTAGTGTCTGGTGACTTTGCCCCTCACAATTACTGAATAAAACATTCAAATGGCTCTCCTCGCTGCCCGTCTTTATGCAGGATCGTCTGGCGGTGATAGTGTAGCATTAGCTATAGTTCATTCCCCCCCCCCATTCCCCGGATCTTGGTCCCTGCCAGTTTATCTCCGGAGACAACTGGGCCGCGTTAAACATGTCTAAAGAACGAACCAGTCGGGAGGAGTTCATGATGCATTGTACAGTGTGTGTGGTGCCCTGTGTGTGTGTTGTGTGTGCGTGCGCGCGAGTGTGTGTATGTGCGTGCGTGCGTGCGTATGTTTACAGCACTCGTGTTGTAGCAGTGTTACGGTTTTACAACTTAACTGACTGGGAACATTTATTGAAAATATTTGGGAAAAACAAATCAGTAGAACGCTTTTTCAGTTCGTGCCGCCTACCCTACAGATACACGCAGTCCCGTTGACAATGAACGTTGTCCTGCACGTTGCCTGTGGCAAAGCCGTGAGCGTCTCCTCAGCACTGGGACCTGCCCATGCACCCAGCGAGCGTCACGAGCTCGACCGGCTCGCCAACTGCGCTGGTACCCTGTATAAATCACCCGTCACCATCACAGTTATCGTTGTTTCATTGTCGAGTGAAGGGGCTGCAGCCAATCGACACAATCAGCCAGGGACTGAGGGAGGGGGAAAGGGCAGACACGGTTCTGCTGCTTCTCTTTGATTGGGCCCATTTATTTCGGACGGCGTTCGGACTGTGTGTGTGTGTGTGTGTGTGTGGTGCGTGCGTGCGTGCGTGCGTGCGTGCGTGCGTGCGTGCGTGCGTGCGTGCGTGCGTGCGTGCGTGTGTGTGTGTGTGTGTGTGTGTGTGTGTGTGTGTGTGTGTTGTGGTGACGTGTAGTGTGTGTGTGTGTGTGTGTGTGTGTGTGTGTGTTGTGTGTGTGTGTGTGTGTGTGTAGTGTAGTGTAGTTGTGTGTGTGTGTGTGTGTGTGTGTGTGTGTGTGTGTGTGTGTGTGTGTGTGTGTCCCTCACATTTTTTCTTCTTTATTTTTTATATATTTTTTATCAGAGATTATTGCAGAGAAAATTGGAGAGAAACGTCTGAGGATGATGCTCGGTCCCTAATGCACTGAACCAGACCCTGGCCCCATGTTGGGGCACGCAGTGAGCAAACCATCCCCTTCATAATTGATCAGACTGCATTTTTTCTAGTTCACCGTCTTTCTTTCCCCCAGCGTCCTAAGCCGTAAATTTGCAGGTTTGCGTAGAGGCAGACTCACACAAGGAAAGCTGCTAGCTAGACACCTTTTTGTTTTATTCCAGTACTTCATTGCCCCTTGCGGGAAATTCGGGTAAGGCACAGCAGCCGCAAGAGCAGCGCTACCCATTTCTACCAGTGTGTGTAGTATTTTCGTGGTTCCAGTCTGACTGCTAGTGTTTGGGATTTTTTGTGCACAGATGTTGGTGCTTGCGATTGCACACGGGGGCTGCACGGACACCGTAAGAGAATTTGCACTGGAAGTTGACTGGAGAAAAATCCCTTGCCGCACCGGGGACTCGAACCTGCGTCAATACTGCGCCTGGTTTTCAGTCGGACGCTCTACCCACTGAGCCATCCGCGCACCTCTGTGTCCGTTCTTGGTGCTGATTTATTGATTGAAACAGCCAGATCTCCGTCACGTGGACGTCAACGAGAACTCAATATCTGTGATATGTTTGACGAACCCCAGCACGAACCACCCGAATCCCCTCACACGAACGTCAACAGAAACCTGATCTCCCTGACACAGACCTCTCAACAGGAGCCTGATCTCCCTGACACAGACCTCTCAACAGGAGCCTGATCTCCTTGACATAGATCTCAACGGGAGCCTGATCTCCCTCACATAGATCTCAACAGAAACCTGATCTCCCTCACATAGATCTCAACATGCATCTGATCTCCTTGACACAGACCTCAACAGGAGCCTGATATCCTTGACACAGACCTCAACAGGAGCCTGATCTCCCTGACATAGACCTCAACAGGAACCTCCCCCCCCCCCCCCCCCCCCCCCCCCCCCCCCCCCCCCCCCCCCCCCCCCCCCCCCCCCCCCCACACACACATCAGCAGGAGCCGGATTTCCCTGCCAGACCTCAACAGGAACCTGCAGGATCTCTATCCCAAGACTGTTTTCAAATCGGGTCTTCGCGAGTGTAATCACAGCATTGTCCCCACTGTTCATCTCAGCAGTCACTCGGCTCCTTTTGCCGAACGAGGAACAGAATCTTCTGTTTTCCTTTTTTTCTGGACGAGGAACAGTTTCCTAAATTGACCTGTCGTGTCCTACAAAACAAGACAGCAGCGAAAGGGAGAAATACAAAATAAATAAAATTAAAAAAACAAAAACAAAACCCCGCAAAATGCAATCATTTGTCTTCCAGTGCCGAAAAAGCAATTTTCTTTTCCCCTAAAATGATCCTGATTTGTGCAAGGCTATCCTATTTTCCCAGGTGTGCTATCGGTCTTGTGGCCGTCGATCGTGCTCCTATTAATCAGCTAAATGGTCCCGCCAAGTCTCCCGTGGGGAGGCAACTGCAACAAAGGGACATTACTCGTCCGTCGTTGTTAGCGAGACTGGCGGCGCACGTAAGACAAACAGAGGCGTTTGGACAGGCTAATTCTGTTATTCTCCACAGTTGTTGTTTCCAGGTGCTGACGCTGTTGGCCCGCGCCACGACTTAATTGGCCAGGGAGTGCGACTGACTGGCTGACATGTATCGTTGTGGTGCGCGCTCGAGGAGTTGGCCATGATCGCTTGTGTTTGATTTTCATGTACATAGCTACGTTATACGATATACGTTTATTGTTCATGGTTTACACAAGCACGCCTTTCTTTCAGAGTTCAGGAACTGTGTGAAAGTCGAGGTGGCCGTCCTGGGCTCCCGTCCGCAATAAACACTCAGACAACCCTTCTTTGTTTCTTCGTTTGTTTGTTTGTTTCTGGCTTGCTGTATTTCTTTTTCATTTGTTTTGCCCCCCCCCTCTACACTGACTCCTGGTTTACCTATTGTTCCCCGTCCAATTTTCTGTAATGGAAAGGCATTGTCTTTTTTTGTTTTTGTTTTAGTTTTTAAAGTGAAATTTGCGTTATTCGTGTTGACAATTGTGCACGCATCTTAAAAGTGCAGTAATCCCGCGGGATTTCATCCGTCAGATTAATGTAATTTTTCAGCCAGCAATTCGCCATTTAAATGATACGTCTCATCTAGAAAGGGGACGCCGAGTTCTTGTTAAACATAACAGGCTTGATATATTTTTTGGTCATGCTGAATATAATAATTTCGAGGAAGTTATTAAACCCCAAAAGCTAGCTGACAGCATAAATGATATTTTGTGCGCAAGAACTGTTGACTCGTGGTTTGCCGTGTCTAACAAGGGGGGAAAACACGCCGTCCTGTTCCCGTCCATTTGGTTGGTGGATGTCGTCCCGGAGTGTTTGTTTCTGTCAGATCCGGGCATCTAATCCGCCGCTGATGCTCTCGCAGCCAAAAGAGTTCTTTCCAGGGGAGAGCACTGCAGGAATCAATGTTTGTGTAGCTGAAGTGTCGGGAATTGGGAATCTCTTGTTTCAGAGTGTCGTGCTCTGCGTGAATAGCTCCCTTGTTTATTAGTAGATAGACGGAAGGCGTTTGATAGATAGATTGGGGGGAAGACGTGCGGAAGGATGTGATAGAGGGGTGCGGCGGTTTTCTATGTCAGCAATGCGCGGAAGGTTGGGATGAACGATTGGGATAAAACAGCACACAACTCGTTTTGTCGACGTCACGGCTTTGTGCTGAGTTTTTTTCTTTTTCGAATGAAAAGTGTTATTTGTAATTTTACCTCCTTTGACGAAAAATTATTTCGCTGGGCGGCTCAAAATGATCTAAAAATGTCTTTAGGGCGATTTGGGACTTTTTTATTTTTTATTTTTAGTCAACGATGTAATTTACATAATTTCATTGCTGAATTTCTGCTAGATGTATTGCTTTTTCATAGTGCTGATTCAAGTAAAGCACCATCCACAAGGGACAGTTTGACGGAATATGCATCAGTCAGACGTCGAGGAAAAGAGCTTAGAATGCATCATCCCTGTGGAACAAGCCTTATGGCGGTGGACCACCTTCCCCCAGGACTGTCCGACCTAACATTCCAAGGGACCAGCAGTCTGGTCCATTAAAACCAAACCTTAATGACAGTAGACCACCTCCTTCAGGACTGTCCGACCCACCACTCCTAGGAACAAGCAGTCCGACCCACTGACACCAGTCCTTAAGGACAGTGGACCACCTCCCACAGGACTGTCCGACCATTTTATTTTGGTCCGACCAAGGGGTCCTAAGTGCGGCCCAATGACACCAGTCCCTAGGACACATCCCCCAGGACTGTCCGACCAAGACGGGCTTTGGTCCGACCACGGGGTATCAGTCTGACCCACTGAGGCACTGCTGCTTCCACCACCCAAGAGAACCTGTTGCAGAACCTTGTGCTTCTTCCGTGAAGCGTTCAGGTGTGTGTGTGTGTGTGTGTGTGTGTGTGTGTGTGTGTGTGATGTGGGGGGGGGGGGGGTGGTGGTGTGAGTGTGTCTGTGTGTGTGCGTGCGTGTGCGTGCGTGCGTGCGTGCGTGTGTGTGTGTAAAACATCATCTGCAGGCCCTCCTGCGTCATTGGAGCCACTGGTGTCCCTGTCTGAGCGAACGAGGAATTAATAAGAACAGAGATTGCCGGCCTTAGCCATGCCGATTTATAGACGCAGCAAGTCTGATGTCAGCCGGCCCCTTTGCATGATCTCTAACGAAAGAATGGTTGAGCGGGAGATGTAGTTGTCCTGCGCCAGGACAGAATAATGCTGGGGCGCTGAAGGCAGCCCGTGGTTTACAGCATAAAGCCCGGGAGAGAAGGGGATGTATCATGTTTGGAGAAACAATTAATGGAAACGTGCGTGCACGAAAGGGACGACGTCTGTCTTGGTATGCGTATAAGTGCTGCGATGCTTCTTCTTCAGAGAAGCGTTCAGGGGCGTGTATGTGTGTGTGTGTGTGTGTGTGTGTGTGTGTGTGTAAAACATCATAAACCAGGGAAAGAGTTGGGCCGCAGTTGGTAAAGGCCGCCATACATGAATATTTTGTAGCTGTCTGTCGTGACAGAGCAACGTTCTTCCGCAGTGACCAAACAAAGTTGCAGCGCGTTTTCTTTGTATTGACACCCAGCATCTATTGGGTTTATTGGGTCTGGTTTTGGAAGCTTTACGCTATATTACGGAATGGGGGGAAAACGGGATCGTTTTTATTTTTAAAAGACCAAAACACAAAAGCTTAAAAGAACGCTTATTTAATCAGACAATACGAAACATCGGCAATGTTTTGGGACAGACCCCATTTTCAAGCAACAGATAATATGGGAACGATTGTTTTGTAATCTTTTGTTTTCTGACCTTTTGTGTGTTTCGATCTTGTTTCAGAACGCCGGCAGTCAACTTTGTACCATTTGTATACATATATATATATATATATATATATATATATATATATATATATATATATATATATATATATATATATGTACTAACATCTTTTACTATGTACTAACATCTTTTACTATCTTCTTTTCGTTTACCCACTAGCTGTAGAAGCACACGACGTACCAGATCCAGTTCATCAAAAAGAATGGCAGTGCGTTTTTCTCTGGTGCAGCTAGATCTGGTTCTTCCCCTTTCGTAGGCGCGCTTTCATTCTCTCTCTGTCTCTGTCTGTCTGTCTGTCTGTCTGTCTCTCTTACTCTGTACCTTTTTAAAACGAAGAGCTAAGGTTCTTACTGTTAGTTTACGATTGTATGTGTCCACCTGTTACAG
The DNA here is from genome assembly GCA_018857735.1 of Alviniconcha marisindica. Taxonomy (NCBI): domain Eukaryota; kingdom Metazoa; phylum Mollusca; class Gastropoda; family Provannidae; genus Alviniconcha; species Alviniconcha marisindica. The sequence goes on from JABMCL010003328.1 coordinate 184,455, forward strand.
TCGTTGTCCAACATAGGTTCAATTTACGGGAGTGTGGCCGCCAAAAAAAGAAGGCGCGGAAAATGAAAGATTACTTGAATATGGAGACATGTGCCATTCTGGCTGAGCACAATCCGAGTTGTATTTACAGCACGTGTTCAGGGGGAGGGTGGCATCACAGCTGAAGAAACAAATCACCATTATTGTCACGCATCGCTATGCGGAAAGGGGGATAACCACTCCGGCGCTGGAAGACGAGTGGGGATCGAATGTTTGCGATGGAGGAATGAAACATGCAGTCAAGTGGGGAGAATGAAGTTATGCGGGACGGTATGCCCTCCGCATTGACTATGGGGTCGAGGCGGGAACGACACGACAGCGCTTGCCGAGGTGCTCCAAGTCCACAGCCAACAGGGCTGCGCGGGTCTGATTCAATTGTGCGCTAGTCCGATAAACAAGAGAAACAGCGAGGTTGACAGCTTGACCGACACAGTTACTGCCCGTGATGGATGCGCGCGCAATTAGCGCTGTAGAGTTATGCCACTTTTTTTCTTTTCTTTTTTCGTT
>JABMCL010003328.1:190000-195000 GCA_018857735.1 Alviniconcha marisindica
TGGATCACTTTTCAGGTTATTATAATGGCAAGTACTGTGTCTGATTTTAGGATCTCAGATTGATGATGTACGACATCTCTTTACTAATTCGGAGGAATATGTTTTTCTGTCGATCCTGCTAGCAGTACTTTGAGTTTGGGCTCTTTGTGTGTGTGTGTGTGTGTGTGTGTGTGTGTGTGTGTGTGTGTGTGTGTGTGTGTGTGTGTGTGTGTGTGTGGTGTATGTGCGTGCGTGCGTGCGCGCGTGTGTGCAGCGTACGTGCGCACTCGCATTTCCAATTTCTTCCGAGTTTAAAGTTATTGTGACATAAACAGTGAATCAGACTTGTGATTTAATGACTCGTGTTTCGCCGACTCACGTAGTTGACTGAGCGTTGAGTACCAAGATTCAGTCAACCAAACATGTTCGCCTTGACGTGTACTAGGATTGCCTTTGCCAAGGGCAGATCACTCACCGCGGTCTGTATCCCCGCCAGGTTCCCGTCCAGGTCAAAGATAAAGCGTGATTTGTTGTTGCCTCCCTTGATGTATAAAAATCCATGGTACGCATCCACTGTAACAGATAAACAGAAAACTTACATTACTTTGATTAAATGAGAAGCGGAGAACCGATAAAAATGAGAGCACTGAAAGACAATGAGATAAAGAGACGAGCAGTCTCTCTGGCTGCACAGAGAGAGAGAGAGAGAGAGAGAGAGAGAGAGAGAGAGAGAGAGAGAGAGAGAGAGAGAGAGAACTCGAAAACTTTATTTTACAAGGATTGTAGTTTAGGTTCAGTCAAAAACTTGTCTAACATTGTAACAAGAGAGAGAGAACGAACGAACGAACGATTTTTTTTTTATTAGAGAGAGAGAGAGGGAGAGAGAGAGAGAGAGAGAGAGAGAGAGAGAGAGAGAGAGAGAGAGAGAGAGAGAGAGAGGAGAGGGGGCCCGAGTCTGAACATTTGAACTGATAATAAATTCACATTCAACAAAGTGACAGATCCAAGTGAATTTCAATATTGTGATTGTACCCGCCGAGTGCGGGCCTCCGGCTTTTGGATATGGAAATGACACGTGGACACTGGTGGAGAATGCCGGCATCTGTTGACAGTGAAGTCTGTGGTCGGGTCGGACAATAACACTGACGGGGCTCCTTGTGCATGCACGTGCGGTGCCAGTTTGCACACGCGCGGGAATTCTCAGGGCAGAAGACAAACCGTAAGGAGACGGTGGGCACCCGTACACAACTATTCACAGACGCTGAAGAGCATCAGTCGTCAACCTACTCTTGGCTTCGATTGCTCTTTGGGCAATTGCCGTATGCAGATCAACTGCGACGTTTTGTTTGCCTTTCTTAATTGAGGAGAGGGAAGTGGGGGTGGGGTCTGGAGAAACAGAGAGAGAGAGACAGAGACAGACAGACAGACAGATCTTTTCTTGATTTGGTTTAATGATTTGGTGTGTGTGTGTGTGTGTGTGTGTGTGGGTGGTGGGGTGGGGGGGGGGGGGGGGGGATTGGTCTGAAATTCAGGCCACATTCATTTCGAGGCATGTGTGGAGACGAAGGCGGACAGACGGTGCATTCCATTTCCCCTAACAACCGGAATCAGGATAGGCGAGGATTTGAAAGAATTACAACTATTCCAAAACTTTAAATGAGCGCAACTTTTGGCCAAAGTTTAGACGTTTGAAAGACCCGCAAGCATTGACTGCAGCAACCTGTCGGGGGGCGGGGGGCGGAAAGGGGGGGGGGGGGGGCGGGGGGGCAAATCCAGCTCGCGCCTTTAGCCTCCTTTTAAGCCCCCCCCCACCCCCATGACTCTTCTTCTTAGCCCCCCCCCCCCCCCCCCCGTCCCGTTGTCCTTCACCACTGTAGACAGATCTGTTAAAACAGAAGTTGGTGCGGAAAATAAGGCACGTAGTGTGCCATCAGTGGATGGAGATAAGACATATAGTGTGCCATCAGTGGATGGAGATAAGACATGTATCGTGCCATAAGTGGCTAGTAGTGTGCCATAAGCGGACGGAGATAAGGCAAGTAGTGGGCCATAAGCAGACGAAGAGAAGTGAAGAAATTGAGGAGAAATGGCTAATTTGTTTTTATACGGGATCTGTTGTGCACATCAGTGAAACAGGTCAGGCTAATATCACGTATTATAGTGAAGAGGGATGGTGAATCCTGCCTCCCTATATCCCCTCTTCCCTGTCACTAATGAACCGTAAGAGGTTTCTGTGGACGTTGAGCCCTAACAGTCAGTCGGTGAACCGTATGAGAGAGAAGAAGGGCAAGAATATAAGACTGTTTTGGCTTCCTGTCTGCAGTTTGACTTTGGAGTGTTGCGACTACGTTGCAGTATTTGTCTCGCTGTTTGTTTGAGGGGCTTCAGGTCTCTCACGCCTTTCCTTGTCTGCCCCCACCACCTTTCTCTTTCTTCCCTTTTCCCTTTTATTCGTCCCCTTTCTCCCTCTCTCTGACTGTCTCTATCTGTCTCTCACCCCTCACCCCCAAATACGCGCGCGCGCGCGCGCACACGCACGCACGCACGCACGCACGCACGCACGCACGCACACACACACACACACACACACACACACACACACACACTCACTCACGGCTATATAAAACATTGCGTTTTTTAGAGAGAGAGAGAGAGAGAGAGAGAGAGAGAGAGAGAGAGAGAGAGAGAGAGAGAGAGAGAGAGAGAGAGAGAGTGGTGGGAGACGCGACAGAGACAGGGGTGGCACACTACTGCTCAAAATATCCTGAAGTTGCATCAGATCACCCGAGGAAAAACGGAGCTGCACGATTCTTTAAACACGACAGAAAATACTTTTTTCTTCCGCCCCAAAGCGGCCAAATGAACCTGACATGACTGGCAAGCTACATGAAAAAGAAACGCCCCTTCCAGCAAGCTGTCTCCTGCGGTTTGGAAGGAGAAGCGTATTGTTCTGATTGTTCATTTCCCGGGGCTGTGTGCAACTGTCAGAAATCTGGCATATCTCAGAGGATCGGTTCCTGCTTTGCCACGTCTTCGTTGGCATGGATCGTCTTGTCAAAGAGAAAGTTTTTTGTTGCTGTTGTTGCTGCTGCACTTGACTTTGCTGAAGGAGTAGATGGCAAAAAACGAAGAGGAGATGTGGAGGCAGATAGATAATGAAAATTAAAATGAAAAAAAAAGAGGAAGGGGGGGCGGGGGGGCGGGGGGGGGAAGAGAGAGAGAGAGAGAGAGAAGAGAGAGAGAGAGAGAGAAGAGAGAAACAACACACACAAGACCCAGCAGAGACAGGAGAGCTGAAAAGAGAGAGAGAGAGAGAGGGAGATAGAGAGAGAGAGAGAGAGAGAGAGAGAGAAGAGAGAGAGAGAGAGAGAGAGAGAGAGAGAGAGAGAGAGAGAGTGTGTGTGTGTGTTCTTGGATTTTAACATCCCGTCAGCACACGCACACACACACACACAGGTAGGCCCGGGCGGCGGGGGGTGGGGTGGGGTGGGGGGAAGCGGACTGAAAAAAGAATTACGCTTCTCATCCCCCAGAGCGCATACCTGTTGCCCATTGGCTAAATGAGTGATGACAGTCAACAATACACAGCGACTGCAACTTCCTTCCGCCAGGAACTGCTTCCAGGTGAGCCGCAGGGGAACCTTGCTGATTGGGAAATTCTTTCCCTTCAAGGTGCCAACGTGCATAAGGCGGCAGATTTATTGCGGCCAGGTAATTAATGCCAATCCGATAAAGCCTCGCGCCCACGGGAGGAGAACTGTTTTTGTTGTACGCACATTTTTGGTTCTGCATGAATTCCAAACGCAGTGGTGCCATTTTGGCGTAATTTGGAGGAGGGGCGTACAGAAATGTTTGCTGCTCAGCGTGCACCATCAGCCTGCACCATCAGCCTGCACCATCATCAGCCTGCACCATCAGCGTGCACCATCAGCCTGCACCATCAGCCTGCACTAGCAGCGTGAACCATCAGCCTGCACCATCAGCCTGCACCGTCAGCGTGCACCATCAGCCTGCACCATCAGCGTGCGTTGATATTCCCCCGTACTGTACCTGTCTTGCAAGAGAGCCGGTTTGGCCTAGCGGTAAGGCGGTAGGCTGGTAAGCGGAAGGACCTCGGTTCGATACCGCTTCGGCTCTCCGTTCTCTTCAAAAGTTGTGGTTTGTGGACACTGTCTTGTGACTTTGTCCCTCACAGTTAATGAAACATTAAAATGGCTCTCATCACTGCCCATCTTAATGCAGGTCATTCTGGTGGTGACAGTGTAGCGATAGGTATATACTCTCCCTCTTCCCCCACCTCCATACCCCCTTCCCCCCATTCTCCCCGGCCCTAATAAGCCTTATGGTTTCTGTGGACGTTAAGCACCATGTTTACTTACTTACTGTCCATCAAATCCATCTAGTGTCTAAAGCGTACACCAAGCTTTACTGGTAAATGTACATTCTGTGGAAATGTCTGTCCTAAGCCAAACAACGTACATAGTGCCTCTCGCTGGCTGTCTGTCTCTGTCTCTCCCTCACTCGCTGTTTGTTGGGATGGGAAATCGATCTCTCTCCCCCCCCCTCCCCCCACCCCCAGCCCTCCCCCACCATGATAACCTAAGCAGCCTGCAATGACTTCATAAAATGTTGTTTGTTTTGTTTCTGAACGGATCCACCAAGACACATTACATCGTTGTTTCAACCACCTTTTCTTAAACAGTCTTCAGTGTAGCTACATTACAAACAGCCGAATTGAATGGGACAGTCCTAAATGACTCCTCGCAGCACTGTGGGTATAATATTGCCAGAGACGGTTATATCAAAAGCCCTCAGGGTCGCTGGAACTGGCCAAAGTGCAAACACGACTGATCAGCCCAGTCTCCCCTTGCTCCACACTCACGTCTACTTTGTGGCTGCCGATAAACCAGACGTAGTGGCGGCTACCCCGGCTTATGCCCTGGGACTAACCATGGACCTATAATTGTATACCGGTCCATGGACTAACAGTGTGCAGTTAGTGTCGGCGAGCACAGCAAACA
>JABMCL010003328.1:200000-205000 GCA_018857735.1 Alviniconcha marisindica
CACGGTTCGATCCTCGTTCGTTTTCCACTTGGTTCTCCTGGCAGCAGCGAGTCAACAGGGCCGACGCGGCAGATATTATTGACCATATGTGACTAATGAAAGCCAAACAAGGCCGCGGCTGTCCGTCAGCCCTGAAGGATCAGGCGCCCAGCACGCGCGCAACATGCCCAGGATCAGCGGAGAGTTCTAATCCGGCGACCCGGCTGACGCCACGACACAGGGGCTCATCGGGGATCCACAGCCAGCGGAAACACTTCCTGGGTCACCAACCTTTCTGTAGCCTTCCGCTTGACAAGCGAGCAGTAGCGTTGCTCCCGTTGGACAAGCGTCGGACAAGCGAGCAGTAGCGCTGCTCCCAATGGACAAGCGTTGGACAAGCGAGCAATATGCAGTGAGGACTTTGGGGAAGTGCACCATGTCAGTCCTTGCCTGTACACTGCTTCCTTCCTTCGGCTGAACGCTGCGTTAGGACCGAAGCTTGTTTACTTTAACACGGACAGGACCGTGGAGTCTGCCCAGGCTTGGCTCCCTTGTCCACTGTGGGCAGGGCCGTGGAGTCTGCCCAGGCCTGGCTCCCTTGTCCACTGTGGGCAGGGCCGTGGAGTCTGCCCAGGCTTGGCTCCCTTGTCCACTGTGGGCAGGGCCGTGGAGTCTGCCCAGGCCTGGCTCCCTTGTCCACTGTGGGCAGGGCCGTGGAGTCTGCCCAGGCCTGGCTCCCTTGTCCACTGGTCACCCTACCAGTCTTCCGAGCCGGTCGCGCGTTCCGTAGGGAATGGGAGTGAATGGAGCAATGCCTTGAGATGGGGTCGTGCTTGACGCGGGTCTCCTCGGCCGCTTTTGGGAACTAGAGTTCCACGAGGACACACTGGACAGTGCGTCATGGCCAAACAGCATGAAGTGCCGCCGACACCCATTCAGTTCAGTTCAAGATGGTATCTATGCGTTCTAAAAAACAACAACAAAAACAAAACAAAAAACAACAACAACATATGAGCTCCACCCTGTCTCTCAGAGGTTTCCCCAACGTTGCTTTTGAAATAGTTCCAGTGTTTGTCTGACTGACGATAGCCCTTCCTCGTCCTTTCAAGGAATATCGTCGAGCGCTTCCTCTTCTCACACCTCTCTCCCCCAGGCGGTCGATGGTGTGATTGTCTTTGGCCTGGTGCCCGCTGGTAGTGTTTCAAGCTCCTCAACACTTCACATCATTACGAGACGCAAACCGCTTGTGATGGTTGCTTTTCCTGCCAGCCTGTCTGCTCTGTCATTTTCCTTCACCCTGGCGAGCCAAGGGACAGGGACACCCATTACGCCATCTGGTGTCAGAGTGCTTGATGGAGAGCAGCCTCGGCGTTAGCTTCAGCTGCACATAGCAGTTTCCTCCCCCTCCTCCCTCCTCCTCTCGTCGCCCCTCCGCCGTTCAGCACTCATCGGGGATTCTGAGCCAAATTCTCTTTGACTCCGACACAGTTGGATGCGGGGCATTTAGGAGAGAGTCTGGCTTGCTGGACGCATCTGTGACGTTTTACTGCCCGGCCCTCATCGGGGGCCAGGGCCGGGGCCAGGGAGCAGGCCCATCCCGAGTCCTCTCATCACGGGGCTGGCTCGCCTGGTGCCGTGGCCTAATCCACAGATGCGGCCAGCGTCTCAGAGCGTGGGATCAAGGGGGCACGACACACAGGACGACTTACGGACCGCTGTGCGGCTTTAATCAGCTTTTTACGACTCGGGCACGCCTCTCCTACATTACGGTTGAAAGGGGGTGGCGGTGGGCTGGGGTTACTCACACCCTCAGAACTCCTGGGAACAGGGGCAGTGGCTTTGACGGCTTGACCTCCGCTATGTCCGTCCGTCAGCGGCTGACGCGCTTCGTCTGATCAACGTCTTAGGAGATCAGAACTCCTTCGCTCTCATCAACGTCTTAGCAGATCAGAACTCCTTCGCTCTCATCAACGTCTTAGCAGATCAGAACTCCTTCGCTCTCATCAACCTCTTAGCAGATCAGAACTCCTTCGCCCTGATTAACCTCCAAGCAGAAGACGCCGAGACTGGATGCGACGCGTTTTCATTGGTAATCTTTTGAGTGTATGCTCGTGCAGCTGGATTTTGTTATTAATTTAGTTATTTCGCAAAAATGTCTAATAACGTTTTCAGCATCTGTCGGGTACGGCAGGTTATTTTGTTTGTCATACTGAATGAAGTTCATATATCTAAAAAACAAAACAAAAACATTTTGTTGATTTGTACTTCATTCACCATCTCATAATGACGTTCAAGCAATTTTTCAAGTAGAGTAGGTCCCAATTTCAACCTGAACACCACTGGGAGGATTAATGCATTTTCTTCTGATATGTGAGTGCCCAAACCACAAAGTATGTTTGTGTATAAACCCCTTGTCGTGGGGTAAAAGAACTTGACCATCCCAAGTGCGATATATATATATATATATATATATTATATATATATATATATATATATATATATATATATATAATATATATATAAACTCTTATATAGCGCTCTACCCCGTAAACATTTACAAGCTCGCGGCGTATGTATATATACATTACAAATTTTATTACAAGACATGCGATAGAACCGTTGTAGTCAACAGGGAAGAGTCTTGACCACTTCTTAGTGTGCTGTCAGAGATTGTTCTAACTTAACCTTTTCTTTTGCGTGAGGCAGTGGCACTGAGCTAGAATCAGTGGGCAGTGGCTACAGACCGGCTGTGGAACTGTTGTGGTCAGGGGAAAGGTTGACCATCCGGCAGTGCAGTGTGGATGACCTGAACGCGGCAGACTCGTTGTGCCGGCCAAACAGACCTGCGGTAGCCTGCGTGTACCAGTAGTATAGTCTCTTCCGTATCGGTCTAATCGCAGGCCCTGGTGTGTGAGACGTGGGTGATGACGCCTAAATCACGTCAGGGAGAGGGCGAGGTGACAGTTATTACGGGCGCCAGGGTCTGCGCAGCTTTTCCCCTGACCCCTCATCATCTCCCTTGCCGCCGCCTCGATAGCCTCCCTTCTGACCTTGATGGCCTCCCTTGACACCCGCACTGGCCTCCCTTGACCAGCGGGAAGTCGGCACTGCTCGTTACATGATGCCGGAAATGACTGCAGCTGTAGGCGCCTCTGACCTTTACCAGTGGAAGCAGTCAATGGACTCAAAGTGTCTGTCAGCTAAGAGGTGGATGGTAAATAGCATTGTGATGTGACGTCTGCGGCTACTGTTGAGAGAGAGATTGGGGGGGGGTGGGGGGGTGGGGGGGGGGCAATTTTTAATTAAAAAGAAAAAAGAAGAAGAAATTTGCTTAGGTCTTCTTCAACACAGTTCTTCTTAGTGGTTCTGTTCTTTTTAGCATTCCATACTGTTCCTGTCTCTTCAAAGCGCTTCTCTTTATTGCTTTTTCTTAAGTCTTGTCTACTCAGCTATTCGTCTTAGTGGTTTTGCTCTTTTTAGTACCTAGTATGGCTCCTTTCTCTTACGAGCACTTCTTTTTAGGGACTTAGCTGAGGTCTTCTTCCACCAAGCTGTCCTTAATGACTGTGTTCTTTTTAACACTTCGTAGGGCTCCTCAAAAAGGAGAGAGAGAGAGAGGGGTGAGAAAAGAAGAAGAAGAAAAAAAAACAGAATGAAGAAAAAAGAAAAGAAGACTACGTCATTTTCTCAGTAGTGAGTTGGGACCTGCTGAGCAATGTTCTGCTACAGGAGGAGATGGACGTAGACATTTTCTTCAGAAGCAAAGGAGGGTGGGAGAGAGAGAGAGACAGATCAAATCATCAATGGGAACATTACTATCAAGAAAATCATGTTTTATTCCGGCGATGGCCCCGTCGTTGGGAGCATACTGAAGTCTCTGGCTGTGTAAATTGTGTCCATCCGCCCCGATCCGGCTTCAGAGTCTGCAGCCTGGGAGAGATGAAGACCCTCGTAAAAAGAGATGCGAATGTTTATCAAGCATTCCAAGCACTCCTTGCAGCTTTGGCCAAACAGCACACTGCAAGTCTCCCTGGACCTAACTTTGGTAGTAACTGATGCCAGCCTCTCTCTCTCTCTCTCTCTGTCTCACCCTCTCTGTGTGTCTCTCTCTGTGCCTCTCCCCTCTCTGTGTGTTCCCCCTCACTCTGTCTCCCTTTCTCTTTATCTCTTCTCTCAGACTCTCTCTCTGTCGCCCCCCCTCCAAAAAAAATAATCTGTGTGTGTGTGTGTGTGTGTGTGTGTGTGTGTGTGTGTGTGTGTGTGTGTGTGTGTGTGTGTGTGTGTGTGGAGCGTCTCACCATCGTTTTGTAACTGTAAGTCTTTGAAAAAGGACCTCGTTAACGCAAAGGGGGAAGAAAAAAACCCAACAGACTGTAAGATACGCTTTGCTTCTTTCCGTTGCAAGAGAACTTTATGGTGCACAAGAAAGATTACAAAAAACAACAACAACAAAAACCCTAACTTTTCTCTCTCTCGCAATTTTGCTAGTGTATGGCTTCCAAGAAGAAAAAAACAGCCGATTGTGAGATGTCTGCAGAGATGAATAATTTAGACCAACAGTGCAAAAGCGATGAATTATTTTGCCATACGTCCTTTCCAAATCGAATGTCAAGTCAGGTAAAGGAGGGTTCATTGTTTTAAAAACCCTTTTTAATTTACTAAGGCAAATACTTCATTCTATCGGGGCGTTCGCCAAAACGGACGATTAGGCTCAGGTCTGAAGTTACCAAGTAATAACCCCTAACGTATGGAAGCACAATAAAGACGTTAGTTCTTAGGTAGCCAATGCGGGCGAGTACGAGAGAGAGAGAAGAGAGAGAGAGAGAGAGAGAGAGAGAGAGATCTCACTTTGTTGAAGAACTGGAGACATTCGTGCGTCTTTTCGTCTGTGCATAAGATTGAAAGGGTCTGTCTGTCTGTCTCTCTCTCTCGCTCTGTCTGTCTCTGTGTGTGTGTTACTGTAAGCCTCCCAAATTACCAGTCCAGCAATACTTTGTTCGTCTGCAAGTGCCAAGCTCATG
>JABMCL010003328.1:220000-227500 GCA_018857735.1 Alviniconcha marisindica
TTGGGGAGAGATGGAGTAGTGTGCCCTGCCTTAGGGAGAGATGGAGTAGTGTCCCCTGCCTTGGGGAGGGATGGAGTAGTTGTCCCCTGCCTTGGAGAGAGATGGAGCAGTGTTCCTTGCCTTGGGGAGATAAGGATCTGTGTCACCTGACGTTGGAGATGAGGGCAGCAGTGCCCTCGCCTTGAGAGGAAAGACGGGAGTAGTGTCCCTCGCTCTAGGGCAAAGTCAGGATAGTGTCCCTTGCCTTGAGAAGGGAGGGAGGCAGTGTCCGTCGCTTTGGAAGGTCGGGGTGGGGTGGGGTGGGGTGGGGGTTGTGCAGGGAGCAGAAGGTTGTCAATGGCAGCCCGGGTCCAGGAGACGGGAGGAAGACCATTGTTGTTGCGGAAAGGGAACTCATCTGGTCGCCTGGCCGTGCAGCTGATTTGATTAGCACGCGGCCTTGTGAGGGGACGTGTAAACCAACTAATGGCCTTCATTTTCCCTTCCGCACCCTCCCGTCCATTCACCGCTCGCCAGGGACCAGCTGACAGCCAGCCAAAGTTACCGCTGCCGTCAAAGATGCCGCCAGGAAACTTGAGGTTCCATAGTAAAGAACAACAACAATAAGTACTACTACTAGTGTCCTTTTTGTTTCGTTTCTTAACATTTTCGCTGCCCAATTAGCGCGTTTTGTTCGTCGTAAGAACTGGGGAGAAGAGGGTACGAGGATTTTTGGTTCCCCGTGTTGTTTTGACTTTGTTAAATTTTGAAGCCAGCTGAGTTCTGGTCGATAATGTAGTCAGTGTATTCATACAGCCACTACCCCCCCCCCCCCCCCCCCCCCCCCCCCCTCTCCCCGTCTTCCTTTTTCTTTCTTTCTTTCTTTTCTTCTTTAACCCCTTCACTGCCATAACGTCAATTGAAAACGACCAATAAAAGTGCGAAATTTGAAACCCTTACGTCTTTTTCGCACTGGCACATGAAAGGACTTTCATCAAAACGTATACATTGAAAGTAGATGTTAAAGGACCGGAAAATACACTGTTTGCAGGCGCGGCCCTGCATCTTTCAGCCCGGAAATTTTACAGGCTGGGGCAGTGAAGGGGTTAAGGATCTGAAAGTCTCAGGGTTTTCTTGATGCACAGTTTGCCATTGGACCTCACGGCTCCGTGGTTTCTCTGTCTTCTAGGAATGGTTTCCTCCTGTCTATGGGCTATTGGCAATTACTGTCATTTAATCAAGATGACTGACATGTCTTTCACATCCAGTGCAGGGGTAGGGGTGGGAGGAAGTGGGGGTGGGGGAGGGGGGGTTGCCTCGGTATAAAAAGCTATACTCAGAGTGTCTTTGAGCTACCATGGTCAATGACGATGAGGGTCGAGTTATTCACAGAGTGATGTATGTCATGATGATTGTATGAAGAGAAAACAACAACAACGGATTGTTGTGAAGCTTTCACAGGTGTTTAACCTGAAGTACGGATCCAGGTGTTTTACACGTTACACAGATGACTGTCAGTCACAGTTTCTGGTCTTTAAAAAACAAATCCGTCGCCAGTGCCTTTGTGGACAGAGACCGTTCTCCAGCTTAGGTGTTGAGACTAAGGTCTGCACACAGTAGCAGCGCTAAAGTCTGCCCAGAGACTCTCCTATCGGGGATCTGACCACAGACTCCACTGGTCACTGGTCAGTCAGCAGAAGTCTGTCTTGAGGGCGTGATTTAAAGGAGAGAAGCGATAGAAGACCCAAGAGAGGCAATCTGACCCGCGGGGGAGGTCGGAGTGGCCGCCCATTAATCACGTGCAGCAAGCCAAGCGCCGTCTGGTGGGCAAGATTGGCGGGTGGGAGGGTCAAACCTCAGCTGTGCCCGTGGGGAGGGGCGGCTGTGGGGTCGGGTGGTCTGTGTTTACTTGGCTGCCACAGAGACTTCCGCTTTTGTTCTCCTGCCGTCTGTGATGCATGTGCATTCAAAAGAGAGAGAGAGAGAGAGAGAGAGAGAGAGAGAGAGAGAGAGAGTGTGTGTGTGTGTGTGTGTGTGTGTGTGTCCGTCTCTCTGTCTTTCTCTGTCTCTCTGTCTGTTTGTCTCTGTCTGTCTGTCTCCCCCTCTGTGTGTGCACGTGTGTGTGTGTGTGTGTGTGTGTGTGTGTGTGTGTGTGTGTGTGTGGTGTGTGTGTTGTGTGTGTCCGTCCCTCTGTCTTTCTCTGTCTCTCTGTCTGTTTGTCTCTGTCAGTCTGTTTGTCTCCCCCCTCTGTGTGTGTGTGTGTGTGTTGTGTGTGTGTGTGTGTGTGTGTGGTGTGTGTTGTGTGTGTGTGTGTGTCCGTCCCTCTGTCTTTCTCTGTCTCTCTGTCTGTTTGTCTCTGTCAGTCTGTTTGTCTCCCCCCTCTGTGTGTGCACGTGTGTGGTGTGTGTGTGTGTGTGTGTGTGTGTGTGTGTGTGTGTGTGTGTGTGTGTGTGTGTGTGTCCCCGTCCTATGTCTTTCTCTGTCTCTCTGTCTGTTTGTCTCTGTCAGTCTGTCTCCCCCCTCTGTGTGTGCACGTGTGTGTGTGTGTGTGTGTGTGTGTGTGTGTGTGTGTGTGTGTGTGTGTTGTGTGTGTGTGTGTCCCCGTCCCTCTGTCTTTCTCTGTCTCTCTGTCTGTTTGTCTCTGTCAGTCTGTTGTCTCCCCCCTCTGTGTGCACGTGTGTGTGTGTGTGTGTGTGTGTGTGTGTGTGTGTGTGTGTGTGTGTGTGTGTGTGCACGGTGTGTGTGTGTGTGTGTGTGTGTGTGTACCACTGAAGCCTGTAGGACACGAGGCCTCGCTGAAGGGCAGCGATGTGTCGCAATGGCCCAGACTGACGGGAATGGCAGAGGCACGAGACAGAGTTCGCGGGAACCGGTTTTAAAAGCACCCTCAGGTGTTGATCTGATTTCACAGACGTGGAAACTGTTAAGTTTGTTTGATGTATTGCCAGCTGCACGATGTTTTAAAGATGATCAGTGAGGTCACCCGGTAAACACTGAGATCAAATTGCCGTCGTCAACAGAAGCGGCCATTAAGTTGGAGGAGCACTGGAGGGAAGGGAGAGAGAGAGACTGAGTATTGACTGAGTGTTGAGACTGAATGTCCCTTGTATGCAGTGGAAGTCAAAATGAGATGTATCTCTGCGGAAAAACTGGGGGGGGGGGGGGGGGGGGGGGGGGGGGGAAAGATGGAAGAAATTAGAAACCCACGACAAACACCCGAGACGTACAACAACCAAAGATCTGGCCTAAACCCCTTCAGCGCTCGCCCTGACTGAAAGAAGGAGAAGAGGAAGAGGAAGAAGAGGACCAAGAAGACGGCAGACAGAAGCAGCACACAATGCCTCACGGATCTGGACCCACACCACCAATCTTTTTTCTTTTTTTTACCCAGACCGCCGCCCTACGACTACGACTGCAGGCCAGTGGCGAAGACAGCACGCAACGAGGTCATCCATGTTGTCAATCAAACCTCCACCCCCCCTGGCCTAGGAAATAGAGAAAATGGCGAAGGGGCGGTGGTGGTGGCGGCCACCGTTGGTGGGGACTGCCGCGGTACCATCTGCCCTCTTGACGGGGTTAATGCGTGGTCGTAGTCGCTGGAAATGAAAACTGCTCACTTTTTGGGCCTCGCGTTGGCTCGACCGCCGTTTGGGTTTCAGGGAGGGAATTGTAGGGCGGGGGTGGGGGGTGGGGGATTTTAAAGGGGAAGGGGGAGGGGGTGTGGAGGAGAGGTTATTGCAGGCGACAAAGTGATGGTTGGGATGGATGAAGTACTGGCTGATTCTGGGTATTTAACGCCCTGTCAACCACGAAGGCCATAATTATGAGAGCGAAACCCAAGTCATCAAATCACCGGTAAAGCTGCAGTTCACTGTTAATCTCGCCCATCGCTTTGTGTCTGATAAAGATGGGGACAATATCAAGCTGACTGACTCGAGAAGGCATAAGTGGGAAAGGCCGAATTGCGGACAGCGGTACGTGAGCCGTGCATGGCTGGGCGATACTTGTTGTTCTGACCTGATCCAGGTTTGGCCGGAAAGAGAGAACCAGTGATGGCTCAGGCTGTGTGTGTGTGTGTGTGTGTGTGTGTGTGTGTGTGTGTGTGTGTGTGTGTGTGTGTGTGTGTGTGTGTGAGTGAGGTGAGTGAGTGAGTGTGTGGTGTGTGCGTGCGTGCGTGCGTGCGTGCGTGCGTGGTGTGTGTGTGTGTGAGAGAGAGAGAGAGAGAGAGAGAGAGAGAGAGAGAGAGAGAGAGAGAGAGAGAGAGAGAGAGAGATTCCGGGTAGGCCAATTTAAGGCCCAATCAACCGCAAAGGTGACACCATGAGGAAACACAGTTTGTCACACCGCAAAGGGAAAAGGTCTGAGAGGTTTACCGGGCAGTAGAACCTTACTGCAAGAGGCGTTTGGTTTAATCAGAGCCAGGTCTGCAGCCAGCGCAGCCCCTCACGACTCCACAGCGACAAAGCGGAGACAGACGCGCATGATAAGGCAGTAGACAGCCAAGTTGACGAGCGCAGCGCACACACAGGCGACGAGAAGTGGGTCAGTCGCACGGGACAAACGGGACAGTAAACACACCGAGCCACCACCCCCGTGTAAATCCTCTTTACACTTCCCCCCAAAGAAACATAGATCTCTCTTTGCTTCTTGGTGGATGCTTGGGCTGGGGGGGGGGGGGGGGGGGGGGGGGGGAGAACAGTTTATTTCCGTAGGCCTCCAGAGAGAGAGAGAGCAGTTTATTTCCGTAGGCTTCCAGAGAGAGGGAGAGAAAGAGTGGGAGGGGGAGGGGAGGGGGGGGGGGGGAGTATGAGAATTGATTGAGTTAGTGTAGAGGTAAAAAGAACATGGATGGATGGCTCTTTTATGGGCAGGGGAGGAGAGGGGGGATGGAGGGGGGATAAGGGGTCCCGGGATGTTTCATTTTATAACGACGAGATATGTGCGTGAGTGTGTGTGTGTGCCTGTGTGTGTGTGTGTGTAAGAGAGAGAGAGAGAGAGAGAGAGAGAGAGAGAGAGAGAGAGAGAGAGAGAGACAGAGAGACAGACAGACAGACAGACAGACAGACAGACAGAACAGACAGACAGAAGAGAGAGAGAGAGAGAGAGAGACGTACTTTTGCATATTGTGTTGACAAGGCGGTATCCTTTCTTCTCTGCCTCTTGTGGGGTTTTCGGTGGAGAGTACCACGTTCCATAGCGTACTGAAACAGAACACAACAACGACCATTAAGAACAAATTACACATATCATAGCTGTCTTTTTTTGTGTTTTTGTCGGGAGAACGAGCTTAACCCGACGACACCAACAACGACAAAGCACACAGATCACAGAACACCCACCGCGCAACGCTCTCCCGTCTTCCTGATCTCAATCTCTAAATGTGTCTGAAGTTCGATCCCGGGAGTCGAACGCGCGCTCCCCTAAGTCACATTCCATCCACTTTGGGGCGAAGGGGCACACCGGAGCCCCGCTGCTGCGCTGTTGATTCTGGCGTTTCGGTCTCGTCGGTATCGCGCAACAAATTCAATTAGTCCAGGGATGTAGAGCGGCGTTGCCCCCACTTCTGATACACGGCCCGGGGGAGGGGGGGGGGGGGGGGGGGGCGAGGAGACCTCCTCATGACACATAGGTCCTGTCGGCCCGAGACGTCCGGGTCGCGCCCGGCCTGTTTACTGATAGCCCGCCTCTTCTTTAGGGCGGCTTGAGGCGGCCCCCGAAAGTTGATACCTCCAGTCAAGACTGTCTGGCACCGGCTTTCAGTTTATGAATAGGTCTGGGTTTGGGAACAAATTGGCCAATAATGGCTGTGGGTGCTGGACGTCAGGGCAGCGGTGTTGGCAGAGAGATCGACAAGTGTGTTGTGTTTTGTGTGTGTGTGTGTGTGTGTGTGTGTGTGTGTGTGTGTGTGTGTGTGAGAGAGAGAGAGAGAGAGAGAGAGAGAGAGAGAGAGAGAGAGAGAGAGAGAGAGAGAGAGACACACACACACACATACACACACACACACACACACACACACACACACACACACACACACACACACACACACACAAAGACAGAGACAGACAGACAGACAGACAGACAGAAGAGAGCCGTGCAGATAAAGAAGGGTTATTTTCCTGGTGCACAGACAGTGGGAGCCGGCAATGCATTTTTCAAGACGAAATGGCAATAACCCCTCATCAGCAACCGCGGACACACGCAAGGGAAGCATCATTCCTGTGTGCCACCAGTCGCCACTGTCTCTCTCTCTTCAACAGCACACGGGATGAAGGGCACGAATTCATATTTCATGATTCTGCCAATTCATGACAACATCCTCAGGCTGAGGAAGAGGAAGCGGAAAACTTGTTAGTGCAACTGAAAACCGATTAAGCCGTTTCGTTGTCAGCGTGTTTGTGAAGCGAGCGATGCACGGTCACTGTCACCGGGGGGGAGGGGGGGGGGGGGGGGGGGGGGGGCAAGCAAACGTTGTAAGGTTGTTGATACTGAGTCCTGAACTAGAGCCTAGTTGAAGAGATTTAGTTCCTTAGTAGTTAGCTAGTCGGTTAGTTAGGTCTTGGGTTTTGTCGTCCAGTCCACGGCATAGGGACGATCCTCAGTGGTGCACGTGTACTTTTGGCCAAAGGTGCATTTAAAAAAAAATAGTTTTTTACATATATAATTTTTTTTTTCTTCTCGCATTTTGCGTGGTTGGATATAAAACCCGCAGAAAACGATTTCCACTCACACGCCCCCCCCCCCCCCCCTCCGTTCTGTCTGTCTCTTTTCCCTGCTCTATCCATCCCCCTCTCCCTCCCTCTCTCTTTCTCCATTTCGTCTCCATCCCCCTATCTTCCCCTCTCTCCCTCCCTCCGCCATCTCTCCAACTGCCCCTTGTCTGTCTGACTGCTCTCTCATTCACACACACACACACACACACACACACACACACACACACACACACACACACACACACACACACACACCACCCCCATCCGTTCTGTCTCTCTCTTTTCCCTGCTCTCTCCATCCCCCTCTCTTTCTCCATTCTGTCTCCAACCCCCTATCTTCCCCTCACTCCCTCCCTCCGCCATCTCTCCAACTGCCCCTTGTCTGTCTGTCTGTCTGTCTCTCTCATTCACACACACACACACACACACACACACACACACACACACACACACACACACACACACACACACACGCACACGTGTACGCTGATTCACACACTCCGAGAATCATACACACGCCAGAACACGATCGATTACACCTAAACCTTTTGGTCTGTTGTTTGTCAGTCACATTTGTATGCTCTGAGAATGTGAAATTGATATTTGAAAGAAAACTCAGCCGAAAAAAATCGATTAGAATATATGAAAAATAAATATCTTTTTCCAAGCCAAAAAATGTTTGTGGGGAGAAAGGCAATAGAATTGCAGATCTGGACATGTCAGTTGCAACAACTTGTTGAACACATCTCAATCTCATCCACACAAGGGGAAGCAATTGCAAGGGGGGAAGAGGAGAGCACCCAGCTAGAAA
>JABMCL010003328.1:232500-252500 GCA_018857735.1 Alviniconcha marisindica
TGCGCAGGAGTGCGCCTTGTCTGCCTGCCTGTCACGCGACCTGGGGCTGCATTATGTCAGGTGTTAGAGTTTCAGGGTCACAGGCGCTGTGGACAGAGCCAGTCACGCGACTTTCAGGGTCACAGGCTTTGGTGACAGAGCCAGTCACGCGACTTTCAGGGTCACGGGCTTTGGTGACGGAGCCAGTCATGCGACTTTCAGGGTCACAGGCATTGGTGACGGAGCCAATCACGCGACCTTCATGGTCAGAAATACTGTTGACAGATCCAGTCATAACGCGACCTTCAGTTTCTGATGTACTCTAAACCTTCAGGTCATACACAAGTATTATGGAAATCCAGTCACGCGACCATGAGTGTCACAGGTACTAGTGTGGAGATCCAATCACACTACCTCTAGGGTCACAGGTACTGTGAAGATCCAGTCATGCGACCATCAGGGTCACAGGTACTGTGGACAGATCCGGTCACGCGATTTCCAGGGGATCATATGCATTGTTTGACCGTTGCAGTCACGGGGCCTGTTGGTTATTGCGGAAGACTTGACAGCGTTGGAACATACACAACTGCAGAAGGAGAAGGGAGAAAGGGTGACTGACTGTTTGGAAACGTGGATATTTCTTTGGACCTTGATAATGGCAAAAGGCTGGTACAGAAAACGATTTAGAAAGGGACGGTTTACAAACTTGAAACATTCTCCTAGGTAAGCATAAACAGAAAAGAAAAAAAGACCTCAATCGTTTAAAGAGTAATAGGTATTCAGTACACCCTACCCCCTCTCTCTTTTCTATCTTTCCGCAACACAAACATCCTTTATCCGTGTGCAATAAAGTTATCTCTCTCTTCTCTCTCTCTTCTCTCTCTCTCTCTCTTTCTCTCTGTGAGTGCAGTCGTGGCCGCTAGATTTGTCATCATTGCACTCAATCACGGCGGAGAGGCGGAGTAATCCCATTTAACATTGTCATTAGCTTTGTCAATTAAGCCTGCATTCATCAGTGTCTTTGCGGCCTCTTAACACCCACAGTTTCCGTGTTGCGCGTGCCATGCTATGATTGGCCTCTTCTGTCACACTTAACGCTTTTTCCTTTGTTTTCATATTCCTTCTGTCGTATCGGCATAATACATTCGAGTCGTTGATAACACACTGACAGGTCCGCATTTGTGTGTGTGTGTGTGTGTGTGTGTGTGTGTGTGTGTGTGTGTGTGTGTGTGTGTGTGTGTGTTTCTCTCTTCATCAACGAACTTGAGAGAGAGAGAGAGAGAGAGAGAGAGAGAGAGAGAGAGAGAGAGAGAGAGAGAGAGAGAGAGAGGTGTGTGTGTGTGTGAATGCGTGTGCGCAAGCGCGCCTGTCTCAGTGTGTGCAACCGAGCGGCTTAAACCGAGGTGTATCCAGCTCGCTGATTCAAAAGCAATGATGGCGTTTAAATAGACTGCAGACTGCAAAGCGCTGTTTGTGAACAGTAACAATTTGGCGGCTAAGCGGAAAGCGGGTGAAAGCATGGTGGTTGAGGAGTGATTGACTGTGGCTAGCTAACTGCAGCGGGCAAAACAGGACCTTTAATTAAAGCTATCGATTGAGGCCAGACTGGGAAAACGGATCGTCAGCCTCCGTCTCCTTCCTGACTGCCCTGCTGCTGTGACCAGGACACCAGCACGTTGCAGCTAGGGCTCTGTGTGTGTGTGTGTGTGTGTGTGTGTGTGTGTGTGTGTGTGTGTGTGTGTGTGTGTGTGTGTGTGTGTGTGTGTGTGTGTGTGTGTGTGTGTGTGTGTGTGTGTGTGTGTGTGTGTGAGAGAGAGAGAGAGAGAGAGAGAGAGAGAGAGAGAGAGAGAGAGAAATGTAGGGTTCTGTTGCTGCTTTGTCACGTGTGCTGGAGCCACCTCTTTATCTCACTCTTTATCGTTCTCTCTCTCTCTCTCTCTGCCTCTGTCTGTCTGTCTGTCTATCTGTTACACACACATACACACACTCACGCACGCACGCACGCACGCACGCACGCACGCACGCACGCACACACACACACACACACACACACACACATACAAACTTGCGCACGTATACACGAACGTACGCACACGCACGTATGCACACACCACACATAACATGCACACTCAAAGAGAGAGAGAGAGAGAGAGAGAGAGAGAGAGAGAGAGAGAGAGAGAGAGAGAGAGAGAGAAGCGATTATATTGCTTGTGGGTACTGTGTTGCTTTTCTGAAGGTTCAGCTTAGTTTGTCATCACAGATTGCCGAACCGTATCATTCTGCGGTGACCCTAACCCGCATCTGACTTGCAAAAACCCGCCGTGCCCTGTCTGCCTGTCCGTCAAGTGTCATCTGAAACAGCCTTTTATGGGACTGTTTTGCTCCTCCACTGGAGAGAGAGAGAGAGAGAGAGAGAGAGAGAGAGAGAGAGAGAGAGAGAGAGAGAGAGAGAGAGAGAGAGAGAGAGAGAGAGACAGACAGACAGACAGACAGACAGACAGAGTTGTTGAACGAAATATGGGTAATTTTCGGAAAGACCCGCTGCAAATAATAGTAACAAAGTAAAGTAACAGAACAAATGGACAAGGTAACAACGTCTACCATTCCACGCAAATAACCATCCCCATCATTGTTATTAGCAGCACGGAGCCAAACAACCAAAGCCAAAAAAAATCCGTTGGTCTTGGAAAGGGACCTTCTGGTTTGTCCATCAGTGGTGAAGATTCCTCTGCACTTAACCAGCGATGCCACAGCCTAATCCCAACCCTTAACCAGCGATGCCACAGCCTAATTTCAACACTTAACCAGCGATGCCACAGCCTAATTCCAACACTTAACCAGCGATGCCACAGCCTAATTCCAACACTTAACCAAAGATGCCACAGCCTCATTCCAACACTTAATCATTGATACCAGAGCCTAATCCAACACTTAACCAACGATGCCACAGCTTAATCCAACACTTGATCCGTGATTCCTGAGCCTAATCCAATGATACCACAGCCTAATCCAACACTTAAGTAACGATGCCACAGCCTAATTCCAGCCCTTAACCAGTGATGCCATAGCCTAATCCAACACTTAACCAATGATTCCACAGCCTAATCTAACGATTAGTGAAGCCACAGCCTAATTCCAACACTCAGCCAACGATGCCACAGCCTAATTCCAGCCCTTAACCAGTGATGCCATAGCCTAATCCAACACTTAACCAATGATTCCACAGCCTAATCTAACGATTAGTGAAGCCACAGCCTAATTCCAACACTCAGCCAACGATGCCACAGCCTAATTCCAGCCCTTAACAAGTGATGCCATAGCCTAATCCAACACTTAACCAATGATTCCACAGCCTAATCTAACGATTAGTGAAGCCACAGCCTAATTCCAACACTCAGCCAACGATGCCACAGCCTAATTCCAGCCCTTAACCAATGATGCCATAGCCTAATCCAACACCTAACCAATGATACCACAGCCTAATCCAACACTTAACCAACGATGCTACAGCCTAATTCCAACCCATAACCAACGATGCCACAGACTAATCCAACACCTAACCAATGATACCACAGCCTAATCCAACACTTAACCAACGATGCCACAACCTAATCCAACACTTAACCAACGATGCCACAGCCTAATCCAACCCTTAACCAATGATGCCATAGCCTAATTCCAACACTTAACCAATGATGTCATAGCCTAATCCAACCCTTAACCAGTGATGCCACAGCCTAATCCAACACTTAACCAATGATGCCATAGCCTAATTCCAACACTTAACCAATGATGTCATAGCCTAATCCAACCCTTAACCAATGATGTCATAGCCTAATTCCAGCGCCCACCCAGCCACTCGCCACAGAAGTCAACCAAAGGCAAATCCACACGCGGGTGCACCAGCTGCCCTTGAAAACGTGATACGGTTTTGGGGAAGCGTTTGTGAGGACAGGATACACAGCAGCGAATGCAGGGTTGGGGGGTGGGGAGTGGAGATGGCGGCTTGCCCCGACTCGGGCAATTCACGTCAACTTTGATGCATCGAGCAAGTGTTTTGTACTGCTATTATTTGCTCGCAATTTTCCGATCTGAAAATCCAATATTCGGGCAAGAAAGCCGACGTGTATTCCCGCTAATGAAAAGAAGTGGGGGCGGGAGAGGGAGGCGGGGGGAGGGAGGTGGGGGGGGGGGAGAAAGAGAGACGGACACTACTGTCTATTTCAGTCAGCAGGAATCAATGGAGTAGCCCAGCGATTTTCTTCCCCTTTCTTTTATCTCTCCGGTTTTCCATCTTGTCTTTTCGTAATCCCATCATCTTAAATTTCAATAGAATATCTTGGTCTGAAGAGAAGGCAGGAGCACATGGGTATTGATTATTCGTGAGATCTAGCGACGTTCTAATGGGTCTTGACAAGCTGCAAGTTTCAGTGGCTGCGCGAAAGGACGCGTCACATCAAAGGAGTTGTCGGCCTTATCGCGGCTGGACCAGACAGACCCCGTGGTGGTCACTTCGTTCATACCGTATCGTGGCTAGACCGGATCCTGTGTTCACTGTTGGTCAGTTCCGTTCATACCGTATCGTGGCTAGACCGGATCCTGTGTTCACTGTTGGTCAGTTACGTTCATACCGTATTGTAGCTAGACCGGATTCTTTGTTCACGGTTGGTCAGTTCCGTTCATACCGTATCGTGGCTAGACCGGATCGTATGTTCACGGTTGGTCAGTTCCGTTCATACCGTATCGTGGCTAGACCGGATTCTGTGTTCACTGTTGGTCAACGCTGTTCATCGGTGGTTGTATGAAACTGGAACTGCTAGCAAAACTAACAAGCCTGCCGGGGCTGGCGATAAATTGCGCTTATTGTGATGTAGTTGGAAAGGTGATGCAAAGCACACAGAAACGAGACAGTAGAGGAGATTAACAACATAGAACGCTGATTTGCACAGAAGACAAGGCACAACCGCGGAATGGTAGAGAGACAATAACATAAAGCTGTGCGGTCTCGAGGGTGGAGACAATAACCTGGGGGAATGAACTGGAAACAGACAATAAGGCAGAATAATGAAAGGGAAGCAGACAATAAGGCAGAATAATGAAAGGGAAGCAGACAGTAAGGCAGAATAATGAAAGGGAAGCAGACAGTAAGGCAGAATAATGAAAGGGAAGGGAGATAATAACGGAGAAGTGTTACATAGGAAGACACCTTTATATCCCAATACATCAGTTTTCCAGTGTGGCCCCCGGGGACAATGAAGGAAACTGTGATGCTCTCTGGTATCTGTCAGTAGGTAAACAGGAGAATATTCATCAGTAATAATGATGAAATATTTATAAACCGCGAACCTCTTGACATAAAGACAGAGCTCGGTGTGCTGCACTGATTTAAGATAATTTGTATAAGCTATTTCCACGTTGGCACCTCAAGCAGAAAACTGTACTGATTTGAGATCATTTGTATAGTTGGCACCTCAAGCAGAAACATGTACAGATTTGAGATCATTTGTATAGTTGGCACCTCAAGCAGAAAACTGTACTGATTTGAGATCATTTGTATAGTTGGCACCTCAAGCAGAAAACTGTACTGATTTGAGATCATTTGTATAGTTGGCACCTCAAGCAGAGCATAGAGCGGACTGTGTGGTCAGAGCATAGAGCGGACTGTGTGGTCAGAGCATAGAGCGGACTGTACGGTCAGAGCATAGAGCGGACTGTGTGGTCAGAGCATAGAGCGGACTGTGTGGTTAGAGCATAGAGCGGACTGTGTGGTCAGAGCATAGAGCGGACTGTGTGGTCAGAGCATAGAACGGACTGTGTGGTCAGAGCATAGAGCGGACTCTATAGTCAGGGCCTAGGGAGCACGCCACAATAATTTTGGAGAGACAGGTCGCAGACTCCTTACTCTCTCTCCCCCCCCCCCCTCCCAGTTCAATAATCATTTACAGGAACATCAGCCATGTTCCGACGTGCACCAGTTCTGGAAACGGGCCTGCAGTTCAAGTTGTGGCCACGACTTCAGGCAACGGATTCCGGGGCCGCAGCGAGAGCATCGACTTGACGCACGTCACGGACGACGGTTGGAAAAAGCGGGTCTAGCGAGGAAGGCCAGCTTCCACCCCCCCCCCCCCCCCCCCCCCCCCCCCCCCCCCCCCCCCCACCCCTCCCTACAACAGAAATGATGGATTAGGCCCGGGCTGGTCGGAACAGGGCCGACCGCGGGGCCCCGGCCATCAAATCTCAATATCGGTGAAATTATTTTCCATCTGATGCAACAGCCTGGCCGTGCTGAAGGGGAATGAAATCCCGCTCGCCGTTCCCCACGCCGGTCCGGCTGCCCACAGATTCCGGCGGCGTCCCGGGCCCGGGCGAGGGGCGAAGAAAAATGGCTTCATTTCGGACCAGCGCGCACATCCATCCCGCCTAAAGACACCTCCGCCTCGCGACGGCTGGACTCAATTCTTCTCCTGCGATCAAATTGTTGCACATTAAATTTGCGCCGTTTTCCGTGATTGTCGTGGCAATGGCCTTTTTTCTTTCTTTTTTTCTTCCGCGGGTGGGGTGGTGGTGGTGGTGGTGGGGGGGGGGGGGGTAGATGGTGGGGGTGAGGTGTTGTTCCGTTATCATATTTGGGTGGGTGTTTCGTTCTCTGTTTCTGGGGTCGTTCTCGCCTCTCGCCGCTGTGACAGGGTTATAACTGGCCGTCAGCGTGGCCCGCTGCTGTGGGCGGGCCGGACGAGAGTGAAGGATCAGCGGCACTCCGAGTCAATCACGTCTCTCCTCGCCCTGGTCCGGGCCAAGCAAATAGCGGTGAACAATGGCCGGGCAGAAAGCCGGCCGGTGAAGGATATCATCATTTCAACGCCGATATTGTCAACACTCGGGCGCTAGCCTGCCACGCCACCCATACTCCGGGGGCGGATTTTTCAGCTTTGCATCTCTCTCTCTCTGTGTCTCTCTCTTCTCCCTCTGTCTCTGTCTCTCCCCTCTCTGTCTCTCTTCGCCCCCTTTCTCTCACCACCCCTCTCCCTGTCACTGAGAGGATGCAGTCTGCATACGCTGCGCAGATGTGAAATGGGCGAGGAATCAATCGACTGTGTGTCAGACCATCAGGATCTGGAATTGCAATGCGTTTGCCAACTTGTTGCACACGTCAACGCTGCTCGTGATTGTATTGCAACATCAGTCCGCTGTCGTCAAGCACAAGTCAAACCCAAGTTTCCGAATTTCGCCCCCGAGTTGTACAGAACACGCCGTGGCAGTGCGTTCTGATGTCTGTTTCTGAAATGGAATGGAAATGGGCTTTTAGCGCCCAGTCAACCACGACGGTTATATCAGGGCGACCGTTGCAGGAGATAAATCCCGAAAGTCCCACTGCGTCTGCTGGAACCCTGGCTGATTCTGAGACAGTTTGAGAATTATTAATATTTGTTTCCTTTTTTTGGGGGGTGGGGGGAGGGGTGAAATGTTAGTTCATTTAGCCATTATCGTGCATTGCTTACCGTCGTGATGGTTGGGGTCCCACTGGCGTGTTTAGGCCGTTTATAGCAACTTTATCGTACCGATCTGATCACACTGGAATCAAACTTTCATTCTATTGTAAATTCTGAAACCTCCGAGAAACTCTCTCTCTCTCTCTCTCTCTCTGTCTCTGTGTGTCTCTCTGTCTCTGTCTGTGTGTCTGTCTGTCTCTGTCTCTCTGTGTCTGTCTCTGTTTCTCTCTGTCTCTCTGTCTCTGTCTCTCTCTCTCTCTGTCTTTCTCTGTCTCTGTGGAAAGACAGCCTATTTTCTTGGCACGTTCCATCCTCTCCCCACTCAGCCTGCTGGTCAGGTTCAACGTAGCGTTTTGGAGCCCTACTGCAGTCTGCGAGGTCTCACTTAAGTCGGGTGATTTCCTCTCCCCGCTCTATCTACGGCCAGTCCCATATAGCAGGCGAGTGATTTCCTCTCCCCGCTCTATCTACGGCCAGTCCCATATAGCAGGCGAGTGATTTCCTCTCCCCGCTCTATCTACGGCCAGTCCCATATAGCAGGCGAGTGATTTCCTCTCCCCGCTCTATCTACGGCCAGTCCCATATAGCAGGCGAGTGATTTCCTCTCCCCGCTCTATCTACGGCCAGTCCCATATAGCAGGCGGGTGATTTCCTCTCCCCGCTCTATCTACGGCCAGTCCCATATAGCAGGCGGAGTGATTTCCTCTCCCCGCTCTATCTACGGCCAGTCCCATATAGCAGGCGAGTGATTTCCTCTCCCCGCTCTATCTACGGCCAGTCCCATATAGCAGGCGGGTGATTTCCTCTCCCCGCTCTATCTACGGCCAGTCCCATATAGCAGGCGAGTGATTTCCTCTCCCCGCTCTATCTACGGCCAGTCCCATATAGCAGGCGAGTGATTTCCTCTCCCCGCTCTATCTACGGCCAGTCCCATATAGCAGGCGAGTGATTTCCTCTCCCCGCTCTATCTACGGCCAGTCCCATATAGCAGGCGAGTGATTTCCTCTCCCCGCTCTATCTACGGCCAGTCCCATATAGCAGGCGAGTGATTTCCTCTCCCCGCTCTATCTACGGCCAGTCCCATATAGCAGGCGAGTGATTTCCTCTCCCCGCTCTATCTACGGCCAGTCCCATATAGCAGGCGAGTGATTTCCTCTCCCCGCTCTATCTACGGCCAGTCCCATATAGCAGGCGAGTGATTTCCTCTCCCCGCTCTATCTACGGCCAGTCCCATATAGCAGGCGAGTGATTTCCTCTCCCCGCTCTATCTACGGCCAGTCCCATATAGCAGGCGAGTGATTTCCTCTCCCCGCTCTATCTACGGCCAGTCCCATATAGCAGGCGGGTGATTTCCTCTCCCCGCTCTATCTACGGCCAGTCCCATATAGCAGGCGGTGATTTCCTCTCCCCGCTCTATCTACGGCCAGTCCCATATAGCAGGCGGGTGATTTCCTCTCCCCGCTCTATCTACGGCCAGTCCCATATAGCAGGCGAGTGATTTCCTCTCCCCGCTCTATCTACGGCCAGTCCCATATAGCAGGCGAGTGATTTCCTCTCCCCGCTCTATCTACGGCCAGTCCCATATAGCAGGCGAGTGATTTCCTCTCCCCGCTCTATCTACGGCCAGTCCCGTATAGCAGGCGAGTGATTTCCTCTCCCCGCTCTATCTACGGCCAGTCCCATATAGCAGGCGAGTGATTTCCTCTCCCCGCTCTATCTACGGCCAGTCCCATATAGCAGGCGGGTGATTTCCTCTCCCCGCTCTATCTACGGCCAGTCCCATATAGCAGGCGAGTGATTTCCTCTCCCCGCTCTATCTACGGCCAGTCCCATATAGCAGGCGAGTGATTTCCTCTCCCCGCTCTATCTACGGCCAGTCCCATATAGCAGGCGAGTGATTTCCTCTCCCCGCTCTATCTACGGCCAGTCCCATATAGCAGGCGAGTGATTTCCTCTCCCCGCTCTATCTACGGCCAGTCCCATATAGCAGGCGAGTGATTTCCTCTCCCCGCTCTATCTACGGCCAGTCCCATATAGCAGGCGAGTGATTTCCTCTCCCCGCTCTATCTACGGCCAGTCCCATATAGCAGGCGAGTGATTTCCTCTCCCCGCTGTATCTACGGCCAGTCCCATATAGCAGGCGAGTGATTTCCTCTCCTCGCTGTATCTGTGGCGAGGCTGTGATAGAGCAGGCGTCTGGAGGCGTCTCGGAGTTAACGACTGGCTCGAGTCGCTCGTGCTTGTTGGTAATCACACACAGGCCGGTACGATATGAGTGATGGCCTGGCTGTCGTCGTGCCCTAATGTTCGCGTCGTGCCCTGCGTCGGCACGGCAGACGGGACACGGAGCTGGCGGCTTCTGGGGCTTGCTCTTTTGGCCGGGGAGGGCCGAGGACCGTCTGTGGGTGGTGGCAGTATCGACCAACGGCCACTCACCACGGTCTTTTCGATTGCTTCAGATTTGACGCCACCAAGTTTGCTCTTTTCTTTTCGCTCGGGGAATAAATCGGCTGTCCCATATGAGTCGGTGATTTCTCTCCGCTCTTCACGGCCATCCCATATACGGCTATTTCCTCCCCCCCACACCCACCCATCACGTATCTCTCTCTCCCCCTTATTACATATTGGGTCTTGTTGTCATCTCCCCTTGTTTTCATAGGCATATATCCGTCCTTCCCCCTCTCCATCTCGCCTCTCCATCTCGCTATCTTCCTCTCTCTCTAACTCTATTACGAGTCTATATAAAAATACGATGTTCTTGCCTGTCATCTCGCTGTCATTTTCATCGGCTAACTCTCTCCTCTCCCCCTCTTCTCGGCCCCCATATCTCTTCCCTCTCCCCCATCTCCCTCCCTCCTTTCCCTCTCCCCCCTATAGGCCAGTCCCTAAGCGGACATGGACTGAAAGTTTATCTGCAGTTGTCGTTACGGCAGGAAGGGCCTGCATGTTTGTGGAGTGAGATCAATCAATACCAATGAGCATGCAGCAGACGCATCCTTGGCTGCGCTCTGTCCTCGGGCTCTCACCCAGATGTAAAGCAATTTGCATCGATGCCGGGAAACGACCCCGCGTCCACACGGTAAAACAATCCCACTCAGTCTGTCCAGGCAGCGCACACCACCGGCGACGAGACCGGCTCCCCCTCACACGGCCAGTCCATATAGCAGGCGAGTGATTTCCTCTCCCCGCTCTATCTACGGCCAGTCCCATATAGCAGGCGAGTGATTTCCTCTCCCCGCTCTATCTACGGCCAGTCCCATATAGCAGGCGAGTGATTTCCTCTCCCCGCTCTATCTACGGCCAGTCCCATATAGCAGTCGGGTGATTTCCTCTCCCCGCTCTATCTACGGCCAGTCCCATATAGCAGGCGAGTGATTTCCTCTCCCCGCTCTATCTACGGCCAGTCCCATATAGCAGGCGAGTGATTTCCTCTCCCCGCTCTATCTACGGCCAGTCCCATATAGCAGGCGAGTGATTTCCTCTCCCCGCTCTATCTACGGCCAGTCCCATATAGCAGGCGAGTGATTTCCTCTCCCCGCTCTATCTACGGCCAGTCCCATATAGCAGGCGAGTGATTTCCTCTCCCCGCTCTATCTACGGCCAGTCCCATATAGCAGGCGAGTGATTTCCTCTCCCCGCTCTATCTACGGCCAGTCCCATATAGCAGGCGAGTGATTTCCTCTCCTCGCTGTATCTGTGGCGAGGCTGTGATAGAGCAGGCGTCTGGAGGCGTCTCGGAGTTAACGACTGGCTCGAGTCGCTCGTGCTTGTTGGTAATCACACACAGGCCGGTACGATATGAGTGATGGCCTGGCTGTCGTCGTGCCCTAATGTTCGCGTCGTGCCCTGCGTCGGCACGGCAGACGGGACACGGAGCTGGCGGCTTCTGGGGCTTGCTCTTTTGGCCGGGGAGGGCCGAGGACCGTCTGTGGGTGGTGGCAGTATCGACCAACGGCCACTCACCACGGTCTTTTCGATTGCTTCAGATTTGACGCCACCAAGTTTGCTCTTTTCTTTTCGCTCGGGGAATAAATCGGCTGTACTATGATGTTCTTGTTGTCATCTTTGTTGTCGTTTTCATACGGCTAACTCCCCCCCCCCCCCCCCCCTCACGTCTCTCTCTCTCTCCCCCTTTATAATATGGTGTTCTTGCTGTCATCTTCGTTGTTTTCATATGGCTAATTCCCCGCCTACCCCCTCTCCACTTCTCTCTCTCTCTCTCTCTCTCTCTCTCTCTCTCTATATATCTATATACATATTTATATATAAAATACGATGTTCTTGCTGTCATCTTCGCTGTCATTTTCATTCGGCTAACTCTCTCTTCCCCTCCCCCCTCTCTCTCCCGCCCTCCATCTCTCTTCCACCTCTCCCCCACTCCCTCCCCCCTCCCTCTCTCCCCTAAGTACAGTCCCTAAGCGGACATGGACTGTAAAGTTTACTGCAGTTGTCGTTACGGCAGGAAGGGCCTGCATGTTTGTGGAGTGAGATCAATCAATACCAATGAGCATGCAGCAGACGCATCCTTGGCTGCGCTCTGTCCTCGGGCTCTCACCCAGATGTAAAGCAATTTGCATCGATGCCGGGAAACGACCCCGCGTCCACACGGTAAAACAATCCCACTCAGTCTGTCCAGGCAGCGCACACCACCGGCGACGAGACCAGGCTGGATAAACACACACAGCTCGTGCACAACGGGGTGCAGGGGCGACACAGCACGGGCAGCACGTCTTGCCGTACATCCAACGCTTGTTGCCCGTGATCCGCTGCCTGATCGGGGGAACACCTTCCTTACTGCAGTAATTGGGGGGTCTATGTGGGGAACACCTTCCTTACTGCAGTAATTGGGGGGTCTATGTGGGCAAACACCTTTCTTACTGCAGTATTTGGGGGGTCTATGTGGGGAACACCTTCCTTACTGCAGTAATTGGGGGGTCTATGTGGGCAAACACCTTTCTTACTGCAGTATTTGGGGGGTCTATGTGGGCAAACACCTTTCTTACTGCAGTATTTGGGGGGTCTGTGCACACAGGGGTCATTTTATTATGCCGCACCGTCTGTCTGGAACAGTTCCATGCAAAGATCATCAGACAACTCCTCTGTCATCGTTCAGATCATCTTTGAGATATCACCTCTTCAGTATCCTGCTGACAGTGTGTGTGTGTGTGTGTGTGTGTGTGTGTGTGTGTGTGTGTGTGTGTGTGTGTGTGTGTGTGTGTGTGTGTGTGTGTGTGTGTGTGTGTGTGTGTGTGTGTGTGTGTGAGAGAGAGAGAGAGAGAGAGAGAGAGAGAGAGAGAGAGAGAGAGAGAGAGAGAGAGAGAGTGCGTGTGTGTCCGTTAGTTAGCCCGTTAGTTGGGCTTTTTCAGTTGCGCGGAAAAGCTGTGCACTAAAATGAAGTGAACTGGGATGAAGTCAGGGTGAATGTATGGAAAGGTCTAATTATATGTATAGAGTCTGTTGCGTTAGTTGCGCGTACTGTTGATTCGCTAACCTCAGTTGTTACGTGTTCTAGTGGTATCGTGGACGTATCAAAGACTACACAGATTACAGTCATCACTGAATGACAACCAGAGAGAGAGAGAGAGAGAGAGAGAGAGAGAGAGAGAGAGAGAGAGAGAGAGAGGAACACACGAAAGGAAAGCATAACATCCGGATCGATTTATGAGCAGTGAATGCAAGAAGATCAAATAAAGTTAAAGCTATGAGACATATTATCAGCTATAGATTGATAGGTCCGGCTTTTGTTGTAGGTACAGAAATGAGGCTCTAACTTTAAACGCGTTTAGGTCGGTCGGATGGTCCTGTATGCGCTCCACACACGCCGATGTTTTCAGTGTCGTCATCCTTTAGAAAATAAACGCGATGAAGGGGGTATTTGCTTGATCCTCGTTACTTACTTACACAATAGTGTGAGCATTGTTTTATCGACAGCTCCCATTTAGGGACTTCACTCTTCAGAGGCGACTGCTCTGTAAGTGCGTTGGTGGTTCGTATCTGAAGACGTAGCCATTCTCGGAACAAGGCCCGTTGTAGGGACGTGACAAATCGATAGCCGTGCCAGAGTTCACCAATAGAGCTAATCAAGAGACAATGATCGTTGGCCGGCCTGGGAAGTCCGGGTGTTGTTCTGTTTTTCTATTTGCTCTGGACGCTGCTCGGGTCGCCGGTGTGGCCGTCCCCCGTCCAATGATTCAACATTTGAAGTTGAAAAGAAAACAGCGCACCCGAGACTCGGCCGAGGACGCGGGGCTGGGCAATCAAGGGAAGAGGACAGACTTCGTACACACGCGGAGGAGAAGCTGAGGGTGGGGAGGATGGGGGGCGGGGGCTGAAGGGGAGGGGGGGGGGGGGGGGGGTTCTGCTCATCTCCTGGCCCGCTCGGGCTGTGTTGTTTTTGACTAATGCCGGCCAATTTCGGTCGAAAGCACGGCGTGATTCTGTTGCCGTTTCGGCAGCTGGGCCCGCTTTTTGAATCCATTTTGGGCGAGCCTGAAGTCTGAAGTCGGTCCACGGCCGCCGCCAGGTCCTGACGCCTCAGTGCGGTGAGTGGATGGCGACGAAAAAGCCCTCGTGTGGTGAGGCACTTCCAGGATTGACTGATCGACTCCCACGATACACCCTGATTCTAGTTGCTTCGCCGGGTTAAAGATTTTTTTTCCCTGTCGTCTTTCGACG
The DNA here is from genome assembly GCA_018857735.1 of Alviniconcha marisindica. Lineage (NCBI taxonomy): Eukaryota > Metazoa > Mollusca > Gastropoda > Provannidae > Alviniconcha > Alviniconcha marisindica. Next base: position 246,645 of record JABMCL010003328.1, read on the forward strand.
GTCCTCCTCCCTTCCCCCCACCCCCATCTCCCCAACCGTACCCCCCACCCCCCACCCCACCCCACCCAAGAGGAAGAAAGCGAGGATGGTGAAAGAGCAAAGAGATAGGGAGGGGAAGGAAGGTTCAACAGATGTCAGGGAGGCTGCCGGAAGTAGGTGGAATTGTTGTATTGTTGGGAGACGCTCGGTTAGCGACATGTCAATGCAGCGAGTGATCGGAGAATCTCTTTTGAAGAAAGCAGGAAAGTGAGAGGGGGAAAAATCGATGAGTACGTGGATCGACGGCTATGTGTGTGTGTGTGTGTGTGTGTGTGTGTGTGTGTGTGTGTGTGTGTGTGTGTGTGTGAGAGAGAGAGAGAGAGAGAGAGAGAGAGAGAGAGAGAGAGAGAGAGAGAGAGAGAGAGAGAGAGAGAGGGGGAGGGGGGGGGGAATGGGAGGGAGGTTAATAATTTTGATATTAATGCCCTGTGAAGGGCACAGGCCCATCTCCGGACGACCGAACGCTGTCATAACTTGGTAAGTCAGAGCTCGTTTTAAAACTCGTCTCGTGTGTTAAACTATAACCAAGTCGGAGTGACAAACTCAATTGTCATACACATCAGAGAGAGGAGGATGGGGGTGCCACTACGAGGGAGAGAGAGAGAGAGAGAGAGAGAGAGAGAGAGAGAGAGAGAGAGAGAGAGAGAGAGAGACATTAGAGACCAATACCAGAGATAGAAAGACAGTTGGGGGGGGGGGGGGGGGGGAGATCAGTAGCAGGGATGGGGAGAGAGAGAGAGAGAGAGAGAGAGAGAGAAGAGAGAGAGAGAGAGAGAGAGAGAGAGAGAGAGAGAGAGAGAGAGATCAGTGGCAATCAGTCGATCATGCAAACCACTCGAGGAAGCGGCAGCAGCGCGCGGGACAAGGCTCCAGATGAAGGAGCAGGCTCTAAAGGGCAATGAAGGACGGGAGGCAGGGAGCCTCTTGAAGGTCTCACCTCTTTCAGCGCTCCCGCCTCCCCCGCCCGCTGCCACTGGCTCCCTCCTGGAGCCCCCCTACTTGTCCGCCGTCTTATCGGCCTGTGAGTCATGCGGCGGGTAATTGAGATGTATTAGAAGTAATTTTTGACAGATCAACTGAGTGACAGCCACAAGCTTCTATCTGACATCATTGCTGTACCCACGTTGCACCGACGTCGGATCTGCGCGAGTTACGTCCTGCATGCACTGAGGCTTTGGGGTGTGGGTGTCTTTTTCTTTTCCATTTTGTTTTCAGGGGCGGGGTAGGGGAAGAGGGAGGGGCAAAGTTAGGATCTTGTGTTGATTATAGTGCTCTGCAGTAATTGGGTGGTCTGTGCACGCAGGGGTCATTTTCCTATGCCGCATTGCCTGTCTGGAACAGTCTCCCATGCAAAAATCATCAGACACACTGTCTTCAGTCAAATCGTCTCTGAAATCTCACCTCTTCAAGCTATCCTACTGACGGTATCTGTGTGTGTGTGTGTGGGGGGGGGGGGGGGGGGAGAGAGAGAGGTTGCTTGCTTTGTTTTGAGTATGTTTTGAGTCTTTGTTCTTTGCTTCAGAATGGGCTATGCGCTCCAATTTGGAGAAACAGCACATAAGAGCATACATACTACTACTACTGCACAAAGAAATTTGATGTTAGCTGTTGCTGCTGAGCCTGGCTCGCAGTTCCTCGACACTTAACGCCAAGACAACCGCGCATATACTGGGCAGAAACAAAACTGATGTAATCACAAGCAAGCAGTCTTCTTTACTGTTCACAACACACATTGCCTTTTGCTGGAAGAGGATTAGGGATGATAAAATTGAATGAACCAGGAAGGCAGACATTAGAAAGACAAAACTCATGGAATTTAGCAGATTCTGACCAATTACAGGCCCTTAATAGCTCTGGACTTTCAGCACCGTAACGTTTAATAGCAGATGAGACCTTTAATAGGTCATAGGGGACCTTTAATAGGTCTGGATTTTCACCAGATGGGACCTTTATTTGGTATGGATTATCATCACAGCGGACCTATAATACGTCTGGATTTTCATAAGAGGAGATCTTTAATAGGTCTGGATTTCCATAGAGGAGACCTTTAATAAGTCTGACTTGTCATCAGAGGGGACCTTTAATAGATCTGGATTCACATCAGAGAAGACCTTTCATAGCCTTGGATTTTTATAAGAGGAGATCTTTAATAGGTCTGGATTTCCATAAGAGGAGACCTTTAATAGGTCAGGATTCTCGTCAGAGGGGATTTTAATTTATGTATACGCGGTGTCCCACCACGGGAATGGGCCGAGAAATCTACTCATGTCTACTCTTGACTGAGTTCAACAGTACGTTCTTGTGCTTAAGCTGTTTGTCGCCATCTGTTTCGTGTCGCCAGCAAATTAGACTGACTTCCCTCGTGGCTTTGCGGGAGTCTCATGCAGATCACTGGCTTAAAGGTTAGACTTTGCATGGACTGCGCCACCAGACTGACGGCCAGTTTCCCCGTCGTCTGGACCGTTCGACTGACGTCAGCCCAGTGTAACTGTGGATGGCGTGTGCAGGTGGTCTTTAACTGCAATCGGTTTGCTGTTGAGGATAGGACAGAACAGCTTAGGCTGGCAAAGACCAGACAAAGGCTGTTAGCCTAAGTAAATCTGATCACCGTATCATGTCATTGACTGACACTCACTCGCTTTCCTAATGTCACCAGCTGGCTACAGCTGTTCGTTAATTTAGTACGACCCAGCGATTGCAATGTGCTATTTTGTGTGCAGAAACACACACACACACACACACACACACACACACACCACACACACACACACACACACACACACACACACACACACACACACACGCACGCACGCACACGAACAATGTGGCCACAGCTGTTCGTTAATTTAGTACGACCCAGGGATTGCAATGTGCTATTTTGTGTGCAGAAGCACACACACACACTCACACACACACACAAACACACACACACACACACACACACACACACACACACACACACACACACACACACACACACACACGAACATCAGTCTAAAACGCGATCACACGCTTTTTAAATTGAAGTAGCCACCGGTCTGATTTGACCATCCGTCACGAGGCCGAACTACTGCTGGCATGCGAGGTGGAGACACAACGATAACCAGCAAGACACCCCCCCCCCCCCCCCCCCCCCCCCCCCGCTACCCCCCCCCTCCCCCCTCTCCCCCGAATGCTTGGACTGTGGCTGTGTCGTGATCACAACTCGTCAGCGCTGTTCCCGAGGTCTTGATGATTTTTTCATGTATATGACGTTGCCCCTCCGTCGTTTATTTTTTCCCTGTGGCCTATTTGGCAGCCATAAATCCTGACCAGGTTTAATACCTCGCAGGCTCTCAGCAGCTTGAGACAGATTGCTGCAGCAAAAGCTCCAGTCCTGCGCTCGCCCAGTAAAGAGGAGAAAAAAGAAAGAAAGGGGGGAAAGGAAGGAAGGAAGAAAGGAAAATAGCGGGAGGGTAAAAAGCCTGTCTCGGAGGCCAAAAACGGATAAATAGAGGGGAAAGAAGAAGCTTAGTGATTAGAGATCTTACGTGTGTGGTCCACGAAACGGTACCAGTTGGAATTGAAAGTTTCAGACGATAAAAAAGAGACACGCAACTCGCTATTTGAGACATTAAAAGCCGCAGGGTATTCAGTCTCCTGCTACTGATTTGACCATCTAGGGGGAAGCAGGGTAAAAAAAGTTAAGGAACGAAAAAAGGAGGGAAGAGGTAAGAACCTTACGACACATTAGTCCAGCAGACAAGTACCGAAGAGGCCAAACACTCAGCACCCCCACCCCCCAACCCCCCAACCCCCATCCTCCCTCCCGCCCCCCAAGGGAAAAAAAGGAGAAGAAGAAGAAGAAAAACTACCCTCATAGTCCCAGAAGGAATAAAAAATGCATTAGTGCTGGTGGCGAGCACCAAGAAGATCATCGATAAACAAAAAAAAAATGTTTGAGTACGGCTACGAACACGCTAAAACGGTGTTTGTATTCGGAAGAGTACGTACCGCGATCTCTCTCTCTCTCTCTCCCCCCTCCCCCTCTCTCTCTCCCCTTTCTCTCTTCCTCCCCCTCTCTCTCTTTCTCTCTCTTCCCCCCTCTGTCTTCCTCCTCCGCCTCCTCCCGCCACACCAGAGTAGTGAGGAAAAAGACGACAACCGCCAAGCTGATTCGATCCACGCAAGGAGGCCATTACGGTGGACAGGAAAAGAGAGAGGAGTATTTATGGCGGTGTGATTGACAGGACACTGGGGTTATCACAAACAGCAAAGCCAACCAGTGGACGGCCAGCATTTTGTTTTCTACCCCCTCCCCCCATCCCTTCATATTTTTAGTGTGTGTGTGTGTGTGTGTGTGTGTGTGTGTGTGGTGTGTGTGTGTGTGTGTGTGTGTGTGTGCGAGCGCGAGCGCGCGCAGGAGTGGGCGAATGAGCAATTATCATGTGTCAATGTGCAGAGTGTAATTGTGGTTTTAGCTTGGCAACCGGAGAAAAAACGAAAAAAACACACATGTTTGTTGGCTGTTGCCGAGATAGAGTGAAGCCAAAAACGTCACATCCGCCGAGGGGAGGACCCTCTTTTTTTCCCCTTTTTTTTCTCATGTGTGTGTGTTTTCTGTTTGTTTGTTTGTTTGTTTGTTTTTAGAGGGATAACAAAAATCGCGGGGTGTGCTGGGAGTTGGGTTTTATGTGTGTGAGTTGAGTGTGCTCTTTCCAAAGGACTCGGAATTCTTACTCACTGTCCGGCATTTCGGGGGATGTGGAGGAAAAACGCAAGCAAATAATTGATTGTCAATGCCTTATATTTAAGTCTAGAATCTTAAAACAGAGTAAGATCCCCCCCACCGCACCCCCCCATTAAATAAATAGATAAGAATAAATAAATACCCCCTCCCATTATGAAAACAACAAACAGAAAACACACATTTATTATTACTATTTGCCAAGGATGATGGACCGGTCGTGCAGTGTATTTTTCACCTTCATCAAACACGTGTCAAATGTTGTTGTTTTTGTTTAGTTTCTTTGTTTTTGCTTTTGAGCGTTTCCCCCATCGGGGTTCCTGAACACAATTCTTAACTTGCCCGATCTCTGGCGCTGCATGCAGGAGCAGGCAAGTCCTGAAAGCGCTGTTTATCATCCCATCTTTAATTAAGCTGCGAGTGACACAATCTTGCCTAGCTATGTGGAACATGCAGGAAACCGGAAAGGTGAAGAAAACAAAGAAATATTAATGGAAAGTGATTTGCCCGAGGCTGGCTTAAATTATGACCGGGGCAATTGCAGTTTATGAATAATCAATTCCAGTGCTTTGCAGTCTCCACCTTTCCATTGGATTTCAAACGTGGCGTGAAGTGGAATTGTTTTGCCCTGCGGTAAACGAGCCCCAAACTATAACTGTTTGTGTCTACAGTTGATTCCGTTGACAGTTTAATTATGGATGTTCCTCCGGCCTCCTCGTGTCAGGTCTGTGGGAAAATGTCATAGGGGGAGAGCGGTGTGTGTGTGTGTGTGTGTGTGTGTGTGTGTGTGTGTGTGTGTGTGTGTGTGTGTGTGTGTGTGTGTGTGTGTGTGTGTGTGTGTGGGAGCGAGCGAGAGAGAGAGAGAGAGAGAGAGAGAGAGAGAGAGAGAGAGAGAGAGAGAGAGAGAGAGGAGGAGGAGTGAGTGGTGAGTGGTTGTGGTGGTGTGTGTGTGTGGTGTGTGTGTGTGTGTGTGTGAGAGAGAGGAGAGAGAGAGAGAGAGAGAGAGGAGAGAGAGAGAGAGAGAGAGAGAGAGAGGTGTGTGTGTGGTGTGAGCGAGGAGAGAGGAGCAGAGAGAAGAGAGAGAGAGAGAG
>JABMCL010003328.1:255000-290000 GCA_018857735.1 Alviniconcha marisindica
TATTTCATTTTAAAAATGACAGGCAGTGAAATGTCCAGACTGGTCAATAGTCTCTCATCATGCTGGACCTAGGGTCTAGCAGCCCTGGACAACGGCGGCATTGTAGAAGGAAAGGAATCAATGCCCGAGTAGTCTGACTGGACACTTGGGGTGGACTGACTCTCTGAATCTCCGAACCTCCACCCTCCTTTCCTCTCCCAACTCCCCCCCCCCTTTCCCAATTCCCCCTCCCCCTCTTTTTTCTCCCAACCACCCCCACCCCCTCACCCTTCCCCCCCTCCTCTCCCAACTCACCCTCCCCCTCCTCTCCCAACTCACCCCGCGCCCCCCCTCCTCTCCCAACTCACCCTCCCCCCCCCCCCCTCCTCTCCCAACTCCCTTCCCCCCCCCCCTCCTCCCAATTCACCCTCCCGCCCCCCCCCCTCTCCCAACTCACCTCGCCCCCCCCTCTCCCAACTCACCTTCCCGCCTTTTCTCTATTCTTTCATTTGACATCCCCCCCCCCCCCCCCCCATTTAAAAAGTCCATGGCCACCCCCGCATCTCTCTCTCTGCCCTGTTCTTCCGTCTCTCTCTTCTTCCTCTGTCCCACCCCGTCCTGTGTCCCTGTCTATCCACCTCTTTGTCTTTTCCCGCCCCCCCCCCCCCCCCCCCATCCTCCCACCGCCCCCTCCCCACACTTCCATCCTTCCCCACACGCACACTATTGATCAACACAACACACTCTCTCTTATTTTCCCCCTGGTATCGTTTGCTTATCGAAAGACTCACGAGAGAATCGAAATCTGAATCCAGGAGTTTACAGTCTCGTATGAATGCGACAGAAGCCAAAGCCGTGGAAATGTCATCACCGGCTTTTGACTCAGTGCCATGTGGCTGTGCAGGTTTAAAAGGAAGTCAGAAGCCCCCACCCTCCCTTCCCCCCTTCCTCCCCTTTCCCCTCTCTCTCCCGGCCCACCTTCTAAGCTTGCCTGCGGCAACAGATTGTTTTCTATCGCGAGGATCAGTTGAAAAACGCGCGTGGAATTTCTGGCTTGCACCACGTGAAAGTGCCCAATTCGTTCACTTGTAAGTGTCGTAATAAATGTGGAAACAAAGTGCAGGAAACGCAGCTGATGCAGCCTGACAGTTTAACCAATGTAATCAGCCATCCAGAACAATCTCGTTTGGGTCGAAGAGGTCGCATGCAAACACACACACACACACACACACACACACACACACACACACACACACACACACACACACACACTACAGCAAGAACAATTATGCTCAAAACTGACATAGATCTGGACCCGTGTGACGTCAGTCGAGCGCCGTTGCCTCCCTTTGTTGATTCTATACAAGCACAGAAGTGCATGCGGGGTGTGTGTGTGTGTGTGTGTGTGTGTGGTGTGTGTTCAGACCTCTCGACCCGGTGTGGTGTGTGTGTGTGTGTGTGTGTGTGTGTGTGTGTGTGTGTGTGTGTAGAGAGAGAGAGAGAGAGAGAGAGAGAGAGAGAGAGAGAGAGAGTGTGTGTGTGTGTGTGTGTGTGTGTGTGTGTGTTGTGAGAGAGAGAGAGAGAGAGAGAGAGAGAGAGAGAGAGAGAGAGAGTGGGGGGCAGTCGCGCGCGTGTGTGTGTGTGTGTGTGTGTGTGTGTGTGAGAGAGAGAGAGAGAGAGTGTGTGTGTGTGTGTGTGTGTGTGTGTGTGTGTGTGTGTGTGTGAGAGAGAGAGAGAGAGAGAGAGAGAGAGAGAGAGAGTGTGTGTGTGTGTGTGTGTGTGTGTGTGTGTGTGTGTGTGTGCGCGTACGCGCGCGCGCGCGTGTGCCAACGTCACTAACGACAAAAACCTGGGGAATGCAACCACTTGACAGTGGCCGCCCGAAGCCACTTGGCGCACAGCTGTGGCGCTGGTCAAAAAGGACCTGCAGTCCTCGCGCTGGTGGGAGAAACTAAAGACGATGCGTCAGCCCCACGGCCCAGCCGCTACAGGTCGCAAGCCGGCGTGCGGTGTTGGAGGGGGAAGAGATCGATGTTGGTTTTATCATCGGTTCCGATCGCTGCTGTTTCACGGCGTTTATCTGGGCCTACGCTCCCATCGTCCCTGTCCCCATGGCTGGCCGAGCCGGGCTCCCAGCCTTTTATTGGCCGCCGGGGAGAACCACTCCGGAGACGGCCTCTCGTGTTAGGCGACCTTCTGCCGATCTGATCATTTTGTGGTGGGCACTATTTTAGTACTTTGAACTGCTCGGTGAAACCGAGGCCTTGTTCGAGGCAGCACACACGTCCACCTGTTGCCGTTCTGTATTTTATGTGTGTGTGTGTGTGTGTTAGTGTGTGTGTGTGTGTGTGTGTGTGTGTGTGTGTGTGTGTGTGTGTGTGTGGGGAGAGAGAGAGAGGAGAGAGAGAGAGAGAGAGAGAGAGAGAGAGAGAGAGACGAGAGAGAGAGACAGAGACAGACAGACAGACAGACAGACAGACAGACAGAAACAGAGACAGAGACAGAAACAGAGAGACAGAAACAGAGAGAGCTTATCGGTGATGCCTTTGCCTTGTCATCATTTAGTGGCTGAGTGCGAGAAGGTTCCGGAAGAGTTTCATCTGTGTTGGGCAACCACCTTCCCTTCGAATACCCCCTCCACCCCCACCCCTCACCCCCCGCAAAAGCAAGTTCCGCATTTTGTATTAAAGACTATAAAACGGAAGTGACGCTGTATCAGCCCTGCTTTGAGTTTTGCGCAATATTGATGAGAACCCGGATTGCTTGAAAACAAATGTCCTTCTCGGTCTTTATGCAAACAACTCTCATGAATATTGCACAAGTTTGTTTTCAAGCAATTTTTCCTCCTTTCAATTATAAATATTCATCAGTTCTTCTGTGTATACACATTAGGCAGTATTTCTTTGCCACACCGACAAGGAGCTGCTGTTGCTTGTTGGGAGTCGCGTAACAGAGGGGTGAAGACGCGAAGGGTCAAAGAGTGGAGAGGAAGAGATAGCGGTCATGGGAATGGACAATGGAAGAGTGGAGGCAATTCACATCCTCTTCTCTTTGATTTCTGCTGCCTGCTGCTGCTGCCCGCCCTGGGGGGTGGGGGGGGGGGGGGACCAGAAGGGGCCAAAGAGATCCACAAAACACACACACACCGTCGTGCACAAAACACACACACACACACACACACACACACACACACCGTCCACACACACACACACACACACACACACCCACCGTCCACACACACACACACACGTGCAGGTGAAAAACGAACGAGAGAGGTTTTATGATGTCTCGACTGTGACGAACTCGTGTTTGATTTCAGTGAGGGAATAAAAACTGCCTACGGCTCTCTAAACTCACAAACATTTAACACTGGGCCAAGCCCATTGCTCGTCTTTTATACACGGCCTGCCGATACTTTCGAGGACGGAATGGTGCATTTGTGCTGGTGCTGTAGCAGCTTGCAAACGCGCTGTAAAGAAATTAAGAACCCGTTGGGGAAATGGAAATGTTCAAGTTAACATCCTTCCTGTTGTTTTGTATGGGGATTAATCCCACGAACACGATTTTGAATCCAATTCTTCCACAGGAAAGCAAGGAAACGTGTTTCTGTTTTTCCCCTTTGCCCGATGCAGCTGCTTTTTGGCCGAGAGCTTTTGAAAAGAAAGAGCGGGAAGAAAACCCACGTTTTCCCCGCTGCTTGTCTCCTGTGCAGCTGCAGAGGGTTTTTTTCACCAAGAGCGAATGAAGAAGAGCGCGCGACGACCTGCAGAACATTACGCGGGAATCAGGGTGTCACAAGCTTTTAGGTTCCAAGTTAACGCCAGTCAGCTCTCTGCAGACCTGACGCATTACACCCGTTTAACACCTGCACAAGACCGGGGATCTTGCATTTCTGTTTGGACTGGAACTACACGTATATCATTACAGTCGAAGCGAAGCGGCCGATTTGTTTGCTTCTTAAAACACTCTTTAACGATCCAGAGATAGTGGGGCAATAGCCGTTGCTTCTCTTTTAAACCACTGGCAAGAGATGTGAAGGGGCGGGGGAGGGGGGGAAAGAGATAGAGAGGTCGAAAACTTTATTTGCCAAGCTTTACTTTACGCTCATTCAGACCTATCTAACAATTAGTCCTTGCTAAGATACTACTGATAAAGGGAAAAGTGTGTGCCAAAGGGGGGAGAGAGAGAGAGAGAGAACTCGAAAACCTTATTTGACAAGGATTGCACTTTAGGTTCATTCAGACCTATTTAACAATGAGTCCTTGTTACATACTACTGATAAAGGGAAAATTTAAAGGAGAGAGAGAGAGAGAGAGAGAGAGAAGAGAGAGAGAGAGAGAGAGAGAGAGAGAGAGAGTTGCGTGCCAGAGCTTCAACTGGGCAACGAGTGGAGCATTAAAGTGCGCGACTGCGGCTTAAAACAGCATCTACCGTACGCCAGGATGACGACCAGACAGGAACTCCGACGTGTTCCTGGACAGGCAGTTCTGTGCAGCTTTTGCCCGTGCAGTCAATTCCTACATGTAGTTTATTTCGGGCCCGTGCAGGTAGGTCTCGGGCACAGGCAGTTCTGTGCAGCTTTTGCCCGTGCAGTCAGTTCCTACATCGTGTAGCTGTAGTTTATTCCGGCCCCGTGCAGTCAGTTCCTACATCGTGCAGGTTGGTCTCGGGCACAGGCCATGCGAGGGAGGACGTCTCTTGAGTGATCCTCTTTTTGTTTTTGCCGAGCTGATCGGAACTCCTGAGGGGCTCTCTTTCTCGGTGATTTCTCTTTTGTCAAGTCTTCTCAGGGTAGATTGTTAAAGTCAACGTGCCGCTCAGGGCTCAGAAATCAATAGTGCCTTCTTTTCTCCTCTCTCCTGGCTCTCTGATCGCCACAGCCACGTCCCCCCCCCCCCCCCCCCCCACCCCTCAAACAACTATCGAGTGCAGGTTTTGGCAGGTCTCAAACTGGTTTATTCTTTCCAAAATTATCGTCGATTTTTGGAGTAAAAGTCTCAGCTCTTTTTTATTACGGTTTGGAGAACTCATACAATTACGCTCCCTCCCCTCTCCCTCTCTCTCTCTCTCTCTCTCTCTCTCTCTCACCCCACACACACACACACACACACACGGTCACGTGTTGATATTTTTTCATTTAAAAATAAGCAGTCTGGAGGAGGATGCATCGGTTTACACTTAATAAGTATAACACACCCACACCCCGCCCCTCTTTGTTTTGTCTGATGTTTGTGTGTGGATATAACATCTGTCTTTGGAGTGATCTGACGCGATTGGTCTCGAGTCTGGTTTTACGTGTGAGAAGAGTTTTGACATGTGTTTCACTCATAACACAGTCTGATCGTCCTGGCCTGATCCTGTGCGGTTGACACGACGGTAAATGGAGGAGAGAAGGTGGCGATAGGTGTGACCTCTCTCTCTCTGTCTCTGTTTGTCTCTCTCTGTCTCTCACTGTCTCTGTCTCTTTGTTTCTCTGTCTGTCAGTCTCTGTCTGTTTGTCTCTCTGTCTGTCTGTCTCTGTCTGTCTCTGTCTCTGTCTCTCTCTTCCCCCCCACCCCCCACCCCCCCAAAGCCAAGTTAAGCACGATCGAGTGTGGTCACCGAATGGGTGGGTGACCGTTACGTGCTGGCCTTTGCACCCGTCCGGAAATTTCTCCTGAGTAAAAATATTATAAGCAGATTCTACACGAGTGCTTTGGATGAGGCTATAAACCGAGGTCCCCCGTGTGCATACGCATGCAAAAATATCAAATACGCACGTTAAAGATTTTGTACTTCAGGTCAGGGTTCGGTCGATGTTGGAAAGACTAATAATGCACTTAAAAATAAAAGGAATAAAAAGAAGAAGAAGCGCAGCGAATCTGTTTGAGAGCGGAGAACAGAGTTCCACAAAAATCAATCAATAATTAAAATCCAATTACTAACTAACTAAGTAACTCCCCCCCTCAACCTGCCTCCTTTCCCCTCACTGTCTGTCTACCCCCCCCCCCCCCCCCCCCCGGCCTCCTCTCCCTCCTTCCCTGTTGTGTCACTTTGTTTTGCCGAAGCAGATTTACATTATCGTGACTCACATTTACGTGGGAACGTGGGTTCATCCATTCACTCTAATTTCATTTGCATAACGAAGCGAAAGCTGGGGTCACCAGGGAATTGTTCCGAGATAAGCAACGTCTCTTACTGGACTCGCGGAACTAAAGCAAAAGCCAAAGCAAATCAATTAGAAGGTCGCTTTGTGGATGGAGTGTGTCACCAAAGTGCACGAACCAGCAGGCTATAGTTTGGGAGCTGTTTGGAATGGGCCCAGGAGTTGTGTCGCTTTGTGGATGGAGTGTGTCACCAAAGTGCACGAACCAGCAGGCTATAGTTTGGGAGCTGTTTGGAATGGGCCCAGGAGTTGTGTCGCTTTGTGGATGGAGTGTGTCACCAAAGTGCACGAACCAGCAGGCTATAGTTTGGGAGCTGTTTGGAATGGGCCCAGGATTTTCGTTTTTTGGGGGGTTTCCAAAAATTGGGGGCCCCGGGTTGGGTTTTTTTTCCAAAAACCCCCTTTTCCCCAGGGGGGCCTTCCCCCATTTGGGGCTGCACTGTCGCTCCCATGCTGACGTGGGTTTCACTACTCGAACGCTGAATACCTCTGTGACCGTTGTAGTATTGTTGCTTTTTTGTTGTTGGTTTGTTTGTTTCTCTCTCTTTCTCTTTCTTTCCCTCCCTCGTCCCCTCTCTCTTTTACAGGGTTTACGGGGGGGGGGGGGGGGGGGGGGAAAGGGGGAGAATAAAAACAAAAATCCACAACAAAAAAAACAAGCTTCGTCGTTTTCGATTTATCAAATCCATTACTCTCTCTCTCTCTCTCTCTCTCTCTCTCTCTCTCTCTCTCTCTCTCTCTCTCTCTCTCTCCATTATTAGTTTTCCTTTTAACATTTGATTTTAGCTCCATCTAAATTGATCTTGTAAGAGAGTGGGGAGAGGTGAGGTGTGCTTGTGTGTGAGGATGGGGGTGGCGGGGGGGTTTGGGTGGTGTGGGTGGGGGGGGAGGGGGTGGGGGGGGAAAGAGAAGCGAGGGGTGTGGTGGGGTGTGTGTGTGTGTGTGTGTGTGTGTGTGTGTGTGTGCGTGGTGCGGTGGTGCGTGCGGTGTGTGTGATGGGGGAGAGCGAGAGGGGGGGGAATTGAGATGATGAAGGGGGCTTTTTTGGTGGGCTGGGGGGGAGACTATTGGGATGATGTTGAGGGTGGCTCAAAGACAACTGAGGGGAGGAAATGTTTGTGACAGAAGCGATACGGGGAGGTCATGGGTTGGAGGAGAGAATGAACGATCTTCAATTCCCAACGGATGTGTTTTGCCTTTTGTTTCTCTCTTTTCCACCGAACAAGGGCAGGCATGTTCCTGTATAAGGTCAGCTGGCGGAGTTACGCACTGATCTGACGACAAAACACTGGCTTCACTCCACACACACACGCACGCACACACGCACGCAGAGAGAGAGAGAGAGAGAGAGAGAGAGAGGAGAGAGAGAGAGACGGGGGTGGGAGGAGGAAGATAAAGGGAGAGAGAAATAGGAAGAGACGGAGGGACAGACAGGAAGAGACAGAGGAAGAGGAAGGGAGAGACGAACAAACAAAGAAAGTGGCCAGAGAGTTAACTTGTTTGGCTCGTGACATTGACGCCAATAAAATGGAAGACACCGTAAAAAAGTCTTTAGTGCACACAACACAGTGGGGGGTGGGGGCACAATACAACTTTTTTTCTTTCTTCTTCTTCTTCTTTTTTTAAAGAAGCGGGATAGGGAAGGGAGGAGGAGGGTGCGTATGGGCGACACACGGACGTGAACGATTTTAACGGCACTCTTTTCTTTGATAGCTTGAGCGGAATCCAACTGACAAAACCTCCCTTTAAACCGAGCTGGAATTAAACTCCGCCGATTAAGGGCAGGCAGCCGACAGTTAGCTGGTGGGGAGGAGCGAGGTGGAGCGACATGGGACATGACGAACAGCGGAAGGCGACAATGTTCGCCGGAGGGACGTCATTGTCTCCCTTGATTGCTGCAACATGGCGGCCAGTGGTAATGAAAGCGAGGCTGGCCCTCCTCATTTCCGGTACTGCTCCGCCTCCGGGGTCAGAGAGTGGCCGCCAGGGGGACGTAACTTTGACTCGGACGGAGGCTACGCATGCGCTGCTAATCGAGGAGAAATCCAACTTCCTGTTTATTTTTTCCTTTTTCTTCTCTTTCCCTTTATTTGTCCCCCGGAGGCATTTTCATTTTCACTCGATTGTTTTGTGTCGTCGGACTTTCTTCCCTTTATAACCTTTCTCTCCGTCAGCTTCATCCTTTGGTTGTCTAATTTCTTACCTCTCTCTCACCTCCTCCCGAACAGGACTATTCAGATAAGAAACGCTTCCAAGTCATTAAAGAAACCTCACTAATCCTACACGTCCCTAACTTCCTGGTCCCCCCCCCCCCCCCTCCCCCCCCGTAAATTATATCTTTTTTTTATTAAAGCTTTCGGAAAGGCGTCCAGTTTTTCCTCAACCGCTCGTTTTCCGTCTTTTTTTGTCTTTTTCTTTTTTTACCGCAGCCACAAATTTAGAACTTTGGATCGGAGAGTTGAAAGGAAAAAAAAGGAGAAAAAAAAAAAAAAAAAAAGAGGGAAAAAAACTTGGACTTGGAATTTGGACATTCATTTTGGACAAGCCAACAAACCTCCGTGACACATCCTGTACCACTGTGTGCCGAAGCCCTAGAAGACGTGGGTGACTCGGGGACAAGGCGCGCGCACGACAGTCTTGGCCGCTCACGAGCAGCACGTGCTAATCCCCACGCGACCTGTCCACTGCAGCAGCCAGTCTCTCCCCCCCCCCTCTCCCCCCTCTCTCTGTGTGTGTGTCTCTCTCTCTCGCTATCGGATTCTCCCGCCCCTCGGTCCAAGGCTGATAATCACTGAGCTAATCAGTGCCCGTGATAAATTATTCACACACTGTCACGCGGTAAGGAAACTAAGGGTGTGTGTGTTGGGGCCTGGAGAGGCGTGGGGTGGAGGGGGGGGGGGGGGGGGGGGGGGGGGGGGGGAGGAAGAACTGACGTTAACTTCCTTTCCTGGCTTCATCTGGGGTCGTATGGCATAAGGTAAGGCCGGGGTAGTTTAACGTGACATACAGAAAGTCTGATCCGACAGGGACAATGGACAGGTGACAGGAAAGGAAAATGGATAGGACGTGACAGAGTGAATGGACAGGACATGACAGATAAAATGGACAGGACGTGACAGAGTGAATGGACAGGGGGTGACAGGTAAAATGGACAGGACGTGACAGGTAAAACGTGACAGGTAAAATGGACAAGACATGACAGGTAAAATGGACAGGAGATGACAGGGGGAAAGGACAGGGGGAAAGGACAGGGGGTGACAGTGGGTGACAGGGGAAAGGACAGGAGGTGACAGGGGAGAGGACAGGAGGTGACAGTGGGTGACAGGGGGAAGGACAGGAGGTGGCAGGGGGTGACAGGGGAAAGGACAGGTGGCAGGGGGTGACGGGGAAAGGACAGGTGGCAGGGGGTGAAAGGGGAAAGGACAGGTGGTGACAGGGGAAAGGACAGGTGGCAGCGGGTGACGGGGGAAAGGACAGGTGGCAGGGGAAAGGACAGGCGGTGACAGGGGAAAAAGGACAGGTGGCAGGGAGTGACGGGGGGAAAGGACAGGTGGCAGGGGTGACGGGGGAAAGGACTAGAGGTGACAGGGGAAAGGACAGGAGGTGGCAGGGGAAAGGACAGGAGGTGACAGGGGAAAGGACAGGAGGTGACATGGGGAAAGGACAGGAGGTGGCATGGGGTGACGGGGGGAAAGACAGGTGGCAGGGGGAAGGACAGGTGACAGGGAAAAAGGACAGGTGACAGGTGCAAAGGACAGGTGGCAGGGGGAAAGACAAAGGACAGGTGGCAGGGGGAAAGGACATGTGGCAGTGGGAAAGGACAGGTGACAGGGGGAAAGGACAGGTGACAGGTGGAAAGGACAGGTGGCAGGGGGAAAGGACAAAGGACAGGTGGCAGGGAGAAAGGACAGGTGGCAGGGGGAAGGACAGGTGACAGGGGGAAAGGACAGGGGGTGTCAGGGGGAAAGTACAGGGGGAAAGGACAGGAGGTGACAGGGGGAAAGGACAGGTGACAGGGGGAAAGGACAGGACGTGGCGGGGTGAATGGACTGGAGGAAATGTGTGTGTGTGGGTGGGTAATAAAGAAAACGTGAGGAGTTTCGTGGTAAAATCGGATGGTATCGACGTGGCAAAACGTGATGCAAGGAAAGCGACACACAATCTCTTGATTGCCATCAGAATCCTGTGGGGCACAATAATTGGAGGGAAACACAACCTCCTTGTAAAAAAACCCATCTCTTTATCAGTGGCGCCACATACAGTGTGGCGTCTTGTGGCCATTAAGATCTGAACCGTAAAAAAAAAAAAAAGGTCCACCGCAGCTTTCTTCGTTTTTAAGCAAACCTATTTTGACCGGTTCTCAAATGACCAGCAACATCTAACATGGAATCGTTACTGAACAAATTAGACGTATCAAAATCCAGCCCAGAGGTTTGAAAAAGAAGCACACACGAAAAGCAGCAAACAAACAAAAAGAAAGAAAAAAAGATGATTCTACATACCTTTTTTGTACGAAGAAAGTATCTCCTTCTAATTAGATTCAGAAAAAAGGATTTGCCCCCCCACCCCCCACCCCCGCCCCTCCCCCACTCCCCTCCCTAGTCTCAACCCCCCCCCCCCCCCCCCCACAACACACCCAGTTTCATTAGTGAAATACGACCCCACCACTGTTGATAAAAATGGTATCCTGGTTGTCACCCACTGCGCTAACGACGAGGAAATTGTAAAAACAAATCTGCTTGTATGGAGAGGATGTCTTTTGCGCACGGCACTCTCCCGGTTTTACAGCCGCACTAATTTATTGCAGGAAAGTCGGTGAGTTATGACGGTGTTTTCTCGGGTATGGGACATTGGGTGGTGTTTTTTAACATGACGGAGAATGGTCTGAACTTGGGGAAAATGACATTTTCTGCAGCTTCAGCACACACTTCTTTCACAATATTGGACAGTGTTGCATAAGGCTGGAGAAAAACACACAACAAAAACATTCACATCGCTCTCTCTTTCTCTCTCTCGCTCCCTCTCTCTCTCTCTCTCTCTCAGGTTTTGAAATCTTCGACAGAAATATCAAAGTTCAGCGAGGTAAGTAGTGATTTTTTATATACTTTCCGTCAAATATTTATGTTCATTCCTCCAAATTACCCGCTTCAACCTCAGTACCAAATGCGACAATATCAATGCTCTTATTTGTCCACAGAACCGCAAACACACGCGGCGAGTGATGTAGTTCTGTGGAGCCAGAAAGAAGTGTATCGTTATATCCTTGCCGCTCTAACGGACAGGGGCGGTAATTCGTTCTCACCGCAGGGCACGCTTCTGTCGAGTGAGGCGTGAAAGTTCAGGACGCGCCATTTCGTCACATCTCGAATGCATTTGTCTTTAAACTGCAGCGGGCTAAAGACGCTAGACGGGTTTGGTGGCTGCCTGTGTGACGTAGAGCCCACACCGACTCCCCAGAAATGAGGTGACAGACCAGAGGGCTTTCTTAATGGAGATATTTCACCCACGAAGATGAGTTCCACTTTCAAAGTTTCCGCCTCGGCAAGTTTCAAGTGCAGCAGACGCGTCGGAAATCTTTCTCGGCCGTCTGCCGGTGTACACTTTCCACATTTCTTTTTTTCTTTTTTTCTTTTTTCTTTTCTTTTTTTTCTTTTTCTTTTTGCCCCGGGAGCAAAGAAGAGCTAACGATATTCACGACTTAAATCAGTTACTTCAGTTTCGATTACTCGGGGAAGTTGTAGACTATTTCTTTCTGGGCTGTTACATGGCTTGGCCGAGTAAGCATCGCGTAAGAAGGTCGGCGACGAAGTGAGGTTGTGGTTATTTTATGAGACGACTGTCAAGTCTAAATGACGTTGATGGGGGTCTGGAGGGCGGCCATCCAGGATTTGTTTTCTTACCCACCCGGAAAGATCTTCGCTGGAATGTTTCAAAGCGCTTTCGTCGGAGTGATGCACATTGAGCAGTCAGCCTGGAATGTAAACACGAGTTCATTCCCGCGCAAAATGCACACGGACGTCAACGATGACGACATTGTTTGCAGTCCCCTCCCCTCCCCTCCTGCCTGTGTGGTGTCCCGGAATCTGATTTGGACGAGCACAGTTCTCTGAAGAATGGATTTAAAAACTAAGACATATTGAGTCGCAATCTGCGGGATGCGCCATTAGCAAAAGTAAACCGGGATTTCTTCACAGACTGTCACTTAATCTGTCGTGCCAATGGTACCGCGTGTTCCAAAGGACGTACACGTAAATGTGTGTGTGTGTGTGTGTGTGTGTGTGTGTGTGTGCGTGTGTGTGTGTGTGTGTGTGTGTGTGTGCGTGTGTGTGTGCGTGCGTGTGCGTGCGTGGTGGTGCGTGGTGTGTGTGTGTGTGTGTGTGTGTGTGTGTTTTGTGTGGGGTAGGTGTGTTTTGGTGGTGCGTGTGTGTGTGTGTGTGTGTGTGTGTGTGTGTGTGTGTGTGTGTGTGTGTTTGTTTTCTATGGGGAAAATGGTTTGTGTGGGTCAAACTAGACCGTAGCCGAAAGAGAATTTTACTGAGCCAAGTGAAATACGGGAATTAACATACAGTTTCTTTGTTTCGTGAAGCCGATTGATATTACGTCCAAGCAAAGTCCGGGCGACAGTCAGTTGGATAACGTTAATAGAAACAATTTTGATTATAGTTATGATTGTACGAGATTACAGCCTGTGCGAGATATTCTCAGCTCTGTATCTCTTTTCGGAAGTTCAGCTGACGCACGCGATACCGAGAGAGAGAGAGAGGGGGGGGAGAGGGGGGGTATAGGGGAGAGAGAGAGAGAGAGAGAGAGAGAGAGAGAGAGAGAGAGAGAGAGAAGAGGGGAGAAAAAAGAGGGAAAAAAAGGAGGGGGGGGGAGAGGGGGTATAGTGAGAGAGAGAGGGGGGAGAAGAGAGGAAGAGAGAAGGAGTGGAGAGAGGGAGAAAGAGGAAGAGAGAAAAAAGGAGGGGGAGAGAAAAGAGAGGGGGGGAGAGAAGTGAGAGGAGAGGGGGGGAGGAAAGAGGGAAAAGAGAGAAAGGAGCGGAAAAGAGGAGAGTAAGAGGGGGAGAAAGAGAGGGAAGAGAGAAGGAGTGGAGAGAGAGAGAAAGAGAGGGCAGAGAGAAAGAAGGAGTGGAGAGAGAGAGAGAGGGAGAAAGAGAGGGAAGAGAGAAAGAGGGAGCGGAGAGAGAAGAGAGAGAGAGAGAGAGAGAGAGAGAGAGAGAGAGAGAGAGAGAGAGAGAGATGCTGTTTACAACTCAGCATCTGTCGCACCTCACCCGCACAAACAGAAAACAGACCTAGCCTGCCTACAATGATGGTGCAGCGATGGTGCGGTGCACAAAATGACATGTACGCTGCCCAAGCAATCGATGGGCGGGCCCGCCGAGCACGCTGATGCTGGTTGTGAACAGAGCAGGAGGCCGCCCGCCACCTACCGCACCACCACACTATCGAACTGGGCTGGCTTAGCAACTCGATACGTCCAATCTACTGCCAATTTTGCAGCAGACGTTTGGGTTTCCACTGTGTGTCGGGCTTTGGCTGTAGGTCTGCAGTGTTTATTATACTCCCGATCACATCTCTCTCTCTCTCTCTGCCTCTCTGTCACTCTGTCACTCACTCACTCACTCATTTCTCTCTGTAGCTTAGTCTGTCTGTCGGTACACGACTGTATGTGATGACTGAATTGAATCAATTTTTAAAAGGCTTTCTGCAGAACCACACAACAGTCCTTCCTTCAGTGTGCAAAGCACGCTGGTATCCACGCTGGTGCAGTCCGCACACTTCTGGTTCCAGTAGCAAGGGAAGGACCTCTTTACAAGTGTACAGGGTTTCAGTACACAGACCTGAAGATTGAATCGACTGTAGGCTTATTGTAGGCTTATTGTGGTACGAAACTGACTCAGGGACTGCGAGTGAAGCGTGTTGTGTTTGAACGCGGACTTCGTTCGGCACAGACTCGGAGCACCATACACACGAACCACATGGAATTATCAGAGGCCATTTCAAGGGGTTGTTTACCATTTACCATGAGTGTCGGTACACTACAAAACATTATTGGCGTCCTTCACGAAGGGACACAGCTGGCAGGTTGGTCAGTAACCGAAGCCTCTCTTTGTCTGAAGCTGAATTAAACGGCAGTGTTTTTGAGGCAGGTACATTACTGTGGACTTTCGTACACCGAGTCGCGGCAGTCGCTGGACCAGCCACGATGGTTTCAAGTGTAGTCACAGCCGTTGTTGTCGATGGTTGCTTTTATATAGCGCTCTTTTCCGCTCTCGAGCAGGCTCACTGCGCTCTTGTCGCGTGCGATTCTGAAGTAAGTAAAATGGTGCTTTGCGTCCACAGAAACCATAAGGGACGGAAAACGTGATAAGACCTTAATATAACAGACAAGTAATCAAGACAGCAGACTTTGCGTAGCTGCATTCAGATAACCATGCACTCGGAATGACACTGTTTGTGTGACAGAGGTTGCTCAGTATGGGAGTACAGGACCCCCCCACCCCCCGGTCCCCCCCCCCGCCCCCCCTCCCCCCCCCCCCCCCCCCCCCCCCCCCCCCCCGCCCCCCAAACAGCAACGAGCGGTCGCAGCGGCATATTGAGGACTGCGCCGGGCCGCTGGATCGATGTGACAGCCTTGTTTGTGATGCCAGAAATTCAATCTTTCGGAAGGCCTCCGGCTTTTCCTGACAGACAAGTCTCTCACTCCTACCACTGCCTAGTCGGCACTTTCTGGCTGCGGTTTCTGGAGATTTGATGGGGGCTGCGCGGCTTGTGGGGCCTTTTTATCGGCAGCGGAATTGTGTCGTCATTGACAAGACGTGGTATCGAAGGTTTTTTTTGTTTTTTTGTTTTTCGGGGGTCGTCACTGCGGCGGCGGAGTTGCTGTGGGAACTAGACTTGATTTCAGACAGGGTGAAGTGGAAGGATCGAGTTTGAGATGGAGGGAGAAAGACAAACACATTAATTCATGTTGGAGGCTAATGCGTACAGCGAACAGCTGGTGTAGCAACCCATCTTTGCAAGAGAGAGAGAGAGAGAGAGAGAGAGAGAGAGGAGAGAGGGAGGGAGAGAGAGAGAGAGAGAGAGAGAGAGAGAGAGAGAGAGAGAGAGAGAGAGAGAGATTTTCTCAAACCTCAAAATCTGTTTTTCAGACGTATTTGACATGCTGTTTTCCGAATCGTCCCAATTAACACTTGCACGCCTGTTGATAAAAGCCGGCAGCCATACTGCTTATTTTACCAGGTGGGGGAGGAGGCAACTCTGGGAGGCAGGAAAAGACAATTCCGATGCAAAGAGAGGTAACTATGCAGGAAGAGGGAGATAAACCCCATACAGCTGGTGTTTTGACAACAAACACACCCAGGAGTGTTTAGCCTCGGGAGCGTAGTGCAAACTTTCTGGGATGGGAGGGAGGAACGATGAAAGAAGTTTGGCTGGTTGGTTACATATTTTGTGTAACGCCGAGTTGTCTACGAAGAGGTACTGGCGGGGACCGAGATCCCAGGAGGTGGGGGCAGAGGGAGACTATACCTTTCGCTACACTGTCACCGCCACAATGGCTCCTGCACTAAGATGGGCAGCAATGAGAGCCATTTTAATGTTTCATTAATTTTGAAGAACACAGTCACAGACCACAAGTATTGACGAGAACAGTCTAAACTAACGCCTTACCGCTAGGCCAATCGGGCCACTCTGTATTATGAAAAGTCTCTCCAGCCTCCTCTTTTGCGGGGAATGGGTGGGAACGGGGGGTGGAGGGGGGGGGGGGGGGGGGGAGGTAAGTAACTTGGTGTTTTACGGAGAGTCTCGTAACGATACGTGGGGTAAAGTCTCGGGGCTCAAGCCGCCGATGCGTGTAGCGGCGTGAGGAGGAGCGAGTTGTGGGACCAGGCACGCGGCCCACCCAGTGGTGTAGGGAAGGGAGCGGCACCGGGAGGTCGTGTTTTATCTATCACCGGACTAGCTTCTGTCGATGAAGCAATGTTTGAAACAACATACACAGGCAAGCGAAACGAAGCCCCTCCTCGACGCAGATACTAGGTTTGAATGAAGATATCAGCCGCTTCAGTGTTTTGCTTGGCGACACACGTACAGGGAGAGTAAACTTGCTCTTCCTACGTTTTAGATCCTAGGCTCAGGTGGAGCTGTAGATATGTACGGTTTACAGTGTCTGCATTGTCCACCAGACGGCGTGCTGGATTTCCTCTGGTCGACGGAATGGCGAAGGATGAATAAAAAGGACGCATAGACAGGAAAAGGGAGATGGAGCCCAGAAATGTGATCCAGCTAAACACTTGTGGGCTAGTGACTCGAACTGTTGTAGAAAGATTTCTCACTCTGTGAGTGGCCCTGGGGTTAGTTACCCCACGTGGTCGACGGAACGTTAAATTTCAAAAACTAACAACAGATAAAGGACGGCGAGAAAAAGATAACGAAAGTCAAACATTGGTAATCAAGAGAGGAGGGTGGGTTGAGGGCAAACGGGGGGTGGGGTGGGGGGTTGGGGGTGGACGCTGCTGCAAATCCACGTGTCCAAGCTGGAGACTTGCACTGCAGGAGAACCGACCCGCCGTGTTACAACCTCCACCCTCCTTTCGTCCTGAGGTGACCCTGTGCGGCTGACGGGACGTTAAAATCCAATAACCAACTCCCTCCACGCCCGCTAAATGCTGGCACAGCCGGATGGAATTTCACACGGCCGCCAAAACGGCCAGGCCGAAGCTGAAACCTCGCAACGACTGGACCACAGCGTGCCGCGACTGACCGCCCCGGTAATGACCACGTCTTGGGCGAGTGGGGGGGAATTGATTCCAAGGTCTTGGAGGAGGCGGGGGTCAGAGAGTAACTGCGCCACATCCGGGGTTGATGGGAGCGTGGCATAAAGCACGGGCCGGTGACATTTCATCTAGGAAGGGATTGCGGTTCGTCCTGATCTATTGCTTCTGCCGCGGACCTGGCAGCATCCCTGACATTTCGCTCCGATCTGGGCAATCGTTGATGTTGCATTGATGGTCGCTGGCCATAGCCCCGGTCCTTTTTGTTGCGGTAATGAGCCCAGGCCGTCGCTGTGTAGTGCCTTATCACAGCGCTGCTCTACCGTCTTCGGTAAGGGAACTGCTTCCGGAAAACGTGAAGTCGTTCTCAATGTAACCGCTTCGTTTTTAGTGAATGCATGACGCACAGAATTAACATGAACTGCCGGCTTCCGGTTGTTAGTTTTAATAACGTCAGTGGTTAGTTTGGTTGTTTTGTTGTTATTTGTTTTGTTTTTAACTTTTGAAAAATTCTAGAGCAAACAAAAATCAATGGATGATGAACGATAAGGACAGCTGAGCATAGTAATCCCAGGAGTAAGTGATATCCAGTGAAACAGAAAACCACAAATTGACAGGAACTTCCAATGGGCCTGTTGGCTTAGGCACTGGACTGTGAATCGTAGTGGCCAGGGTTCGACTCCTGGTCGCGGCAGGGTGCCTTTTTCTGTCCTTCTGAGTCAACACTTGCACAGACTCATCGGTGCCTGTCTCACCTTCGTGGGCACAGCACGCACTACCATCATTGCGCACGTTAAAGATCCCATGTCCACCTTTCGACAAGAGAAGGCCTAACGGCCGGTGACATGGAAAGGCACAATAACGCGAAGTAGTAGATCCAAACACATAAACGGTTAAAAAGATTTTATTTAATAGGACACTACAAGACATGTGCGAATTTTCGGGGTAAGCCCCTTTTCCAAAGCGACAAAACAATTAAACGGTGATGAATGAAAATGTACTTATCCGGTTGCGGTTGGGGTGTGTTGAATACCTGGAGCGTTTGGAAGAATGAACGGATTAGTAGCAAAACAACCCACATGGTCGTCGTGACTACTGCATTCCCTCAGGAACAGGAGCAGAAGAAGACTGTTTCTGTCGGACTCTCACCACGGAGGTCAAGCAGCTACCGTAGTGCCGGTGCGGCAAGGGATTTTTTCCCCAGTCACCTTTCAGTGCAGACTCTCTTACAGTGTCCGTACAGTCCCCGTGTGCAATCGCATGCATCAGCATCTGTGCGCACGTTAAGAATCCCAAACACTGGCAGCCAAACCAGAGCTCAGGAGCTGTGTCAAAGTCGAGGTGGACGTCCTGGGCTCCCCGTTCCTAATAAACCTACGGTTTCTGCGGACGTAAAGCAACACTTCAACCAAGCCATACCATCGTTTGGACCACGAAAATACCGCACACGCTGATAGGAAGTGGGTAGCGCTGCTCTTGCGGCTGCTGTGCCTTACCCGGGTGAGGCGACCCGAATTTCTCGCCAGGGACAATGAAGTAGTGGAACCGGGGACAGGGAGCGAGGGCAGGCGATGGACTGGAGGTGTTGCCCAGACACCATCTCCAGCCCAACCTGACAATTCACCACGGCGCTGCGTCTCAAGTTCCCCCGTATAAAGCAGCCGTTACATTTGCATGTCAATGAGATGGCCGCGGAGCTGGCGGGCAGTGATGATAGATTTGAGACCGTAAATTAGTGGCAGCATGGAGACTCTGGCGACAAGCTGCGGAGGGGGGCGGCGGGCATTTGCATCCCCTCTGAACACGTGAGGAAGACGGCACCTGCAATTATCCTGCCCGCAACCGGCTCGTCTCACGCGCCGCCATAAGAATCTTAGCCCGCCTACGACAAGGCACACGTCGTTTGGGGCTGAGGTGGTTTTCTGTGGTCTCAAAACTGCCGTAAGAATCTTAGTCCACCTATAATAAGGCAAACGTCGTTTTCTGCGGTCTCGGCTGATAGACGACGACTGACGCATGCCTGATTATGCTGGAAGTGCGTGGAAGTGAACGGAAATAAAAGTACCCGCTATTGTGTGCGCAGCAGCCAGCCACTCGCATGTGGACGTGTTTTCACCAACCCCGTGCAATATGTTGTGATGTATGAATTACTCAGCGGGTTGGTCATTCATGAAACTGTTATGGCTTCGACTATGAATTACACATTTTGCAAATATTAATTCGGCCTTCTGAGATGGCCACAGGCCAGTCACAAAAACCTTTGTCAGTTTCTGCCTGTCTGCCTGCCTGTCTGCCTGCCTGTCCCACCCTCTCTCTCCCTCCCTCTCTGTTCATGTAGGTATATAAATGATGCCTTGTAATATTTTATTTATCAGTAGCTTATAGCGCTAGTTGTTAGGTTTTGACTGAACCTAAACTACAGTCCTTGTAAAATAAAGTGTTCGAGTTCTCTTTCTCTCTCTCTCTCTCACTCTCCCTCCCTCCCTCCCTCCCCCTCCACCCAGTCCCCCGAGCCCCCGCCTTCTTGCTGAGGCTCTGCACCCCTCGCAGCACGTGTAAGTCATATTGTTATTGATGAGGCATCCGCGTTTAATTGTTCTCATTGTCCATCGATTGGACATCCCCGCCATCCTCCCTGCGGACCCCAGAGCGCTGTTGGAGGCCTCCAGTCGACGTCATTCCCCTCACCGTCGATAATCTTCCCCAAGACAGCGGGGGCTTTGTCGCCGGAGGCAAAATGCCACAAGTTGGCTTTTTATGAGAACCTACCGTCCGCAAGACGCTGCCGACTTCGTCAAGTATCGAAAATCTGTTCAATTAGCAAGGCATTGTGCCCAGGAAACGGTCCGAGTTTTGCTGTCTTCTTTCTTCTAATGAGGGGTGGGGATAAGGCGTGGGGTGGGTGGCGGTGGGTAGGGAGGTGGGGGTGGGTTTTCTGTGGGTAGGGAGGTGGGGGCGGGGCGGTGGGGTGAGGGGTGGGTCGAAGGGAGGGGGGCTAAGACGTTAGGGAGTTGGGTTGCAGTGCACACGGCGTTTATCAGGAAGGGAAAGGGCGGGGCTAGTTTGTACAAAGTAACCGGCGGAGAGAGGTGTAATAGCAGGGTCGCGGGGGACAGGTAACCAGACGGTATTAGCAAGAGGGAGACGGGGGACAGGTAACCAGACGGTATTAACAAGAGGGAGACAGGGGACAGGTAACCAGACGGTATAGCAAGAGGGAGACGGAGGACAGGTAACCAGACGGTATTAACAAGAGGGAGACAGTGGACAGGTAACCAGACGGTATTAACAAGAGGGAGACGGAGAACAGGTAACCAGACGGTATAGCAAGAGGGAGACGGGGGGCAGGTAACCTGACGGTATAGCAAGAGGGAGACGGGGGACTTCAAAGGGAGGCTCCGGGATCCAGCGCCTGATGCACCCGCAAATGAAGCCAGTTTTCGCCTGGCTCGTTTCAGATCTACCTGCCAATCTTCACACCTTCGTACGCTGAGATTGGACAACCCCTCTTTTTGAGTCGCATTTGTTTTCCTTTCCCCTTACCAGATATAGATGAACTCTGCAGTTTTTGGTATTTTGTGGCTTTGCACTTGAACATTTTACATTAATTGCTTCCATCTTTGTGAGGGGTAAAAATTATATAAAAAATTAAAGAAGAAAAGAAAACCAAATAAGCTATTTTGGTTATTACTGAATGAAAGCATTTATGTAGACATCGCTAAAATAGATGGAGACGAGGATTGTCCAATTACGTTTGTAGGCCGCAAAGATAACACAGGGCTAGTTAGCGGGCGGCGGGACGGTGCTCACAGACAGGGCCAAAAACGCGGCAGACGTGTGGATCAATGGTAGTCTATGCGAAACACCGGAGCTATTGTTAGCAAGCAAGCAGCCGTATGTAGTCAAATGTCCGCCAAAGTTCAACTTTCTGCTTCTGTTCGATCACCGCGATGAAAACGATGGTTAGAATGAAATGTCAGGGCAGTGTGTGTGTGTGTGTGTGTGTGTGTGTGTGTGTGTGTGTGTGTGGTGTGTGTGTGTGTGTGTGTGTGTGTGTGTGTGTGCGTGCGTGCGTGCGTGCGTTTGCGTGTGCGTTGGGTATTTACATGTTGTTCCTGTTTGCTTTATTTGTCGGATACTTTAAGGGACCTGTATAGTTAATCTTGTTCAAAATCGACACAGAAGGGAGTTAATTAGCGCTAGAAATACGTAACACAAGTACAGTAACAAAGACCTGAGTCGCCTACGGTAATCTAACCTGGCATGCGTGCACAATACCCCAAAATGATGTGCATTATGATGGGAAAAACGGGAGGAGATGCAGACAGATAACGCTGAGCCGGCAAAACAAAACTGTGACAGGCGTAACGAGCATATATATCTATCTTGTAATAAGTACCCAAGGCACGCCTAATTGCGCTTCCGGTTTCATCCTATTCCGTTGATATTCGCCGTTTGTCTCCACTCTCGGTGTCCTGTTCATTGGTTCTATTTCTGCCTCAACAGTGCTTTGAAAACGAAATAGCCTTCCTGTCAAAGAGCTCTTCTTGCAAAACGCCCACTTTTCTTCTGGGGCCAGTGCCGGTGTCGTCTTGCCTGTTGGACCGACCGTCTTTCACTGCTAGTGCTAATTGTGAGCAAAGTAACCATTCCGAGAGAAGACCCAATGATGCGAGGAAGACGGAAAGATGCGGCGACAACACCCACCGACCAGACAGCCAATATGAAGGCAGGACAGAGAGTAATGGAGGAAACCTGTAGAGTGGCGAAGGAAAAGACGCGATAGGTTTCCTGTCGCACTTTATTGCTGTGCATGCTACTATTGCGGTGCATTTCTTCCCAGGCTTGTGTGGCGTCGAACACTGCGATGAGGTCAACGTTTAAATTACCCTCGAATTGACTGAGTTAGCTTTAGTCTGTTCTCTCCAACGTTTGACTTGTCCTTAGTTTGTTCTCTCTCTCTCTCTCTCTCTCTCTCTCTCTCTCTCTCTCTCTCTCTCTCTCTCTCTCTCACACACACACACACACACACACACACACACACACACAGTTTGTCTGTCTGTCTTTCTCTTTCCCCCCAACCCCCTCCGTCTGTCTGTCTCTCCACCCCCACCCCCCTCCCGTGCAGACACAGAAGTTACGGAGTTTGACCCAGTGGTTCAGTGCCAATAGCAAGGCATAAAAGAGAGTACCTGTACCGAGCGTTCAGAACCCGTTCACGTCGTAAGGCCTGTGGTGTGGCGTGCTTACTATTGATTGGTAGCTGGGGAAGTCAATGCTTCCGGCTAGTCGGAAGTTCCTGCATGGCATACGCTTTTCCGGTCTTGCTGAACCACGCACGGTAGGCAAGATGGCTCACGCAGAATATCGGTACAGCGATCTTACTGCGCGGTGCCGATCCCCGACGGCACTTGCGACAGTTACTTTCTTGTTCTGGTGACAACTCCCCCGCCCCGTCCCCGGGGCATCGCGTTGCCGTGGTGGCGAGCGAGCAAGGCGATGCCACGTCCGGAGATGGCCTTCCCTCGTCTCTGGCCGTCTGACAGACGGACGCCGCACTGCCGGGCTGTCTTTGATGTTGGCCGCACAACGTGGGCTTGGACATCCTCCCTCGTTACTCTCACTCGCCGCAGCAATCACAGAAGCTGTCAGCTCGGAACCCGGCCTTGTTTGTAGGTACTGCGCGATGGAATCGTAATCGACAAGTCGCGGGGCCATCACCCCCTTCCCTCCCACCGTCCCGGCCCCCTACCCCCCTACCCCCACCCCCCATCCGCCCCTCATCTCTCTCTTCGGTCTCGCGATAGGGTTCAAGGCATAGTCCGCCGGTTTCGCGTCCGTCACATGTGGCTTGCGTCTCGGAAAATCTGAAGACTGTTGAGCAGGCGCGGGCACAAAGGCAAGGACATGATGATGATGATGATGATGATGATGATGATGACTGTTTACATCACACCATCGATCGCCTGGAGGAGAAAGGCGTGGAAAGAGGAAGCGCTAGACGATCTTCCTTGAAAGGACGAGAGGGGGCCATCGTCAATCAGACGAACGTTGGAACAATGTCAAAGGCAACGTCTGAGAAACGGGGCCGAGCGCATGTGGGCTTTCCCGAGTGATACAGTCGTAAACGTAACTGTCCTGAACCTTCAGATGAGATGGAAAAGCCGAGGTCCTGTATGCTGCAGGAACGCTGACATTAAAGACCCCACGGCAGCAGGGAGGCAGAGTAGAGTACATGATGTTGCTGGCTGCTCCCATGGAATAAATAGGCCATAAATAGTTTAGTGGTGGTGGTGGGCGTATTGTTGTTTTCACCTTTCCTTTTTTTCTTTTCTCGTGTGCGTTTATCAAAATAAGCTTTCGTAACAAGTTGATACATCTTTTTCTTTTTTCCATTCATAATGATGATGTGTATTTTTTAATGTTTTTTTGTTTGGGTTCCCCCCCCCCCCCCCCCCCCCCGGCGCAATCTTCTTCTTTGTATTCGATGCGAACATACATTTTTACGCAGAAGAGCAAGATATAAAAGAAGTGGAGGGTGGGGGTCTTGGCCGGGAAAATCAAGGGGACAGAAGATCGATCTGAACAATTTCAAATGATTATAAGGCTTTTTGACGAGGCCAACGAAAATATATGTTATGGCGTGACCCAGATGTTTCACACAACACAAAACGCGGGTAATTGATACCTTGGAAAGAAAGGCCATCTCCTCTTTAATCGGACCTCGCCAAACGTCACACAGATGTTGTTTTTTCTGCGGAAGGTCAAGGCCACGTGGGTGATCGGCTGTGTTAGTGGTGGTGGTGGTGGTGGTGGTGGTATTGGAGGCAGTGGGCATGCTGACAGGCGGTGCCAGAGTGACCCATTAAAAGCCAGTGTGACGGTGACGGATATCACTTGCTCGCTAACCACGCTCCGTTACATCGGTTAGAACACCGGAACTGGCGGACTGCAGGCGGTTGGCCCGTGCTGGCCACCAAGGCAGCCCTACACCGAGGTGATCAAGCAGTTAAGCGGCTGCAGGCAGGGTTTGGGTAGTCGGCGCACACGGTCTTCTCCAGTGTGGTCTGAAGAACCGGCGTTGTCCTGAAGAACAGACGTAGCTGGACGAGAGAAGAGAAAGAGAAGAAGAGACCGAAGACAGCAGAGAAAAAGAGAACGGAGGAATAAGACACAGAAGACGGCATGAGGGAAGAAGAAACAGGAGGAAGAAGAGACCGAAGACAGCAGAGAAGAAGAGAACGGAGGAATAAGACAAAGAAGACGGCATGAGAGAAGAAGAGAAATGAGAGAGAAGAGACCGAAGACAGCAGAGACTGAAGAGAAAGGAAGAAAAAGACACGGAAGACGACAAAGAAGAAGAGAAAGGAGGAAGAAGACACTGAAGACGAGAAAGGAGGAAGAAGCGACGGAAGACAACAAACAAGACGAGAAAGTAGGAAGAAGAGACGAAAGAAAAAGGAGGAAGAGGACCCGAAGACACTAGAGAAGAAGAGAGAGGAGGAAGAAGAGACGGGAAAAAAAGGAGAAAGGCACTGAAGATGAAAGAGCAGAAGGGAAAGGGGGAAGAGACGGAAGACGGCAGAGAGGAGTTGTGGGCACAAGGACGGAGCGGAGCATGTCGCGCGTGTCCTTCTCCACTGGAGGGTCGTGGAGACATGGAGGCCGCGGAGGAGTTGTGCAAAGTTCATTACCTCTCCTGGCCGCGCGCTGTTTGTGCTGGGAGGGGGGCCGGCCACGGTAAGTGAATCAGGCGCATCAAGCGATTGGATTTCCCGCCCGTCATTGGAAGCGATCAAGCCAGAAAGCGGCGCCCCACTTTACCTTGTGTGCCTAATAGGTACAAATGAGCACAAGCTCCATGGACTCAGCCCCAACACCCGTCAGGCAATCGAATCTCGTCTCGTCTCCTGACCTTACCCTTCTCTCCCCTCCACCCGCCTCCACTTCCCCACTCGCCCAACTCCCACACCACCGTCTCTGAAGGAAGGGCCAAAAAGGCAAAAAAGCCAATACATTACTGGCCTCGTCTCGTGCCCTACGCAACGTGACTGAGGACGACGTCTCCTCGTCAAGGGGAAAGACGCAGACGGCCGGGGCGCGTAGTGTGATAGAGACGAGGCGGCGGACCGGTCTTCTTCTTGAATACGGCTCCGTGTTGCTAAACGTCCACTTCCGAAGCGATATGATTCGATTGACGCGCGATAATGGATAAACTTGTCCCTCGCGATGTGATTTTCTCCAATGGATAAATTGTCGAGCAATGTGATTTCTGGAATGGATAAACTGTGGCCGGCGATGTGATTTCTGGAGGGACCTTGTTGTCGGCGAGATTCGATAAGGCTCTTGTTCCTTACGCTACAGCCTCCGCGCCCATAAACCCGCCCTGCTCCAATGTCATGGCGATGAGTCGCCTTTCAATCAGGAAATACAGCTCCATTAACTGTGGATGCGAGGCACTTGACTGGGCTATTCATGACCTGCAGTTAGGGGCAGATTATCTCTGGTCGATTTTTAGCTGTCAGACCTGAGCTGTCATTGTGACGAAATGGCTCTTCTCGTTCTCCCTAAGACCTATAATGTGGGACGTGGAGCATGAAAACCAGTTGTGCGGATGGAGGCATCGCATGATGTTGTTGACAATGGCTGCGTACTACTTGTTCCCCCAACGACCTACTTTTTGCAGTCTTCTCTTTAAAGTTCCACAACGCACTCCTCTCTGTCTGTCTGTCTGTCTGTCCCTCTGTGTGTGTGTGTGTGTGTGTGTGTGTGTGTGTGTGTGTGTGTGTGTGTCTCCTTCAGCGTTCAGCGTTCTCTTTCTTCTTCTTTTGAAAGTAATAAGAGCCTTTGGCTTTTGTGTGTGTAAGGGGGTGGGAAGCTCTTTAATGACAAGTAGATGC
Source organism: Alviniconcha marisindica (assembly GCA_018857735.1). NCBI lineage: Eukaryota > Metazoa > Mollusca > Gastropoda > Provannidae > Alviniconcha > Alviniconcha marisindica. Next base: position 280,802 of record JABMCL010003328.1, read on the forward strand.
CTGGCTTGTTGAAACAGAAGTGTATGAGTCATGTCTTCTCCAACGACCTACTTTTTAAATCTTCCTTTGCAGTTGCACAAAACGCTTAAGAGAGAGAGAGAGAGAGAGAGAGAGAGAGAGAGAGAGAGAGAGAGAAAATGCCATTGTTGGTTTGTTGTTGTTTTTCAGTCCTGGCAGGGGTACAACTTTGATGAAACTGACTCATTTCTTTCGTCCTCTTTATCTTTCATCGTATCTGAAGGCAGCTTGAATTGTGCGCCTTCTTTTACTTCCACAGATAACAGTTTCCGTCTTGATCACCTTGATTTGTCGCCTGTTTGGATTTTAAACTGCGCGCAGTAAAACACTTCAGTCCTTATTTCGACATTAATTTTCCTTTGAGGCTAGGGTGGTGACACTGGCGGATATGTTTAGAGAGCAAAAAACAAAACAAAACAAGCGGCGAAAAAAGAAAAAGAAAAGAAAAAAAGGCCTGTTGTAGAAAGGCTTTGAACTGAATGATTCTGTTAGGCTGTTGAGCTGCCTTTCGAACCGATCCACGGCATTACGGCATTACAAAACAGGACCTGACCAGGATCTCGTGGAGTTGCTTTCATTCCCCCCTCCACTCCCCCTACTCTCCCCCCCTTCCCCCATCCCGCTGTCTTTTTTGTAATGACGGAGATGACTGAGAATTGAGAGCGGCTCGGGAGCTCTCCGGTGGTTTGTGTCGCCGGTATGCACGTGCACGCCCTGTCATCTGCTGCCAGCAGGCGCAGGACAAAACGACGTGCAATGTGCTGTGCACAAAAACAACCCCCCCCCCCCCTTCCAAAAAAGAAGAAGAAGACTCCCCCCGCTCCCCCCTTACAACCCCTCACCCGTTCAACAACCAACCAAGCACCCACCGCGGAACCGTGGCCAGAGTGCCGCCCACCTCCTCCCTCGGGCTGGGGCTCCCCTCGGGCTAGGGCTCCCTTGCCGGGTTGCCCGTGCTCCGCTCCCTCTCTGACGGGGCCGCCATGCGGGCTTCAATCTACACGCCCTTTGTCAGCGTCGACGAGGACGCGGGGATTGTGGGAATAGAATGGAATGGGATTTCTGTCAGGTCTTTGTCGGGCGCTGCACGCCTTCTCCGGCGGTGCGGCACAGAGAGCGAGAGTGGAGGTGATTTGCTTTGAAAAAAACACCCAAGAATCTTCAATGGGAATATTGAAATGTAGGTAGAACTTGGCTGTACCGGTGGACAGCCGAGGATGTGTGTTGTGTCTGGCAAAGATGGTTTGGATTGGCCAGTATCGGGCGCGGCGGTCTGTGTACCAGTTGCTATGGTGGAGTATTTTAAGGGCGGGATGGGAGTCGTTGAATGAAGCATCCTCTGTTGAATACACCGACACGTAGATTCCGGTCGAAACTGGCATTTGCGGACAAATCGTAGAAAAAGGAAGAATGGCGTGCTATATGATCACCCCACCCCCACCCCCCACCCCCCACCCTTCCCCGCCCCCCACACCCCTAAAACGCCAATGCCACCACCACACCACTACCCCTCTCTCTCTCGTTTGCTCGAGCGCACGCAGGCACACACGCACGCACGCTTCACATACGCACCACACACACACACACACACACACACACACACACAACACACACCACACACACACACACACACACACACACACTCAGCGTTCCTTGGAGAAATTTCACAATATTCTAAACTAGCATAACCTTGACAGGTTTAGGCACGCTGGGGAAATGCAGGTGTGGGCAGCGTGCTGCCTGCCTGTGTATTTGCTGTGCAGAAGACAACAAGGTCCAAGCCTTGCCGACACGATCTCTCTGCGGCCCCCCGGGGGGGGGGGGGGGGGGGGGGGCGAAAGGAAACAACCAAAGGCAGCAGCAGCGAATCGATGGGGGGGGGGGGGGGGGGGGGGGGGGGGAGGGTGATCGGTTGAGACCCACAGCTGGATTTGAAGGTTCGCAGTGGTAGTCAGGGTACACGGTCCTTTTGTCTCCGTTTGTAGGGTTGATGGCGGGGTCACAGACCCGCCTGAAATAGTAGCAGGCTTCTTTATGATTCGGTGGTTGGTTGGTGCAGAACAACGTGTAGGCTTCAAAGGCACAGATACAGCATCTTGAGTCAGCATCTTGACTGACTGACTTGACCTGCTGGTCAACTGGCTGATTTCGGTCAGCAAAGTCATTTTCATTCATTTACTGCTTCACTCAGGCGATGCTTTACAAGTTTCCTGTCTTCCTTTCATCTTCCCTTTCATTGCCCGTCCGATCGTTTCTTATTTCCTGCCCACCTTCTTTTCACTACGTGCTCTCATTTCCGACTGCAGATTTTTTCCTTTACTGGGATTTTTGATAAAGGCATCATTGGTGAAGCAACCAACTCCAGCTCTGTCACGTTGTGAAATTCTCTCAGAATCGCGACGCTTCCAGCTTGGCTGATGTTGAGAGCAATCGGGAAATCTAATATTGGACATTAATATAATTATTCTCTCGTCTGCATTCTCAATTAATCTCCGAGTGATCACCAGCATCTGTCATTGTCAAGATGCATCTGAGAGGGTAGGGTATTCACTTCATTTCACGGGGCTGTTTTGTGTCGCTTTCATTAAATTGGTGGACGGATCTTAACCCATGAGGCATTTCGGGTGATTTCAGTCATAACGAAATAGGGGGCACCGCTTGGTGCCAGCACAGACTGGACGGTTAGCAGTAAACAGGCGAGCGTGTTTATTAAAACGGCTGTATGCTAGAAAATTATTCAGCTGTTTAAATTCTCCTTGATCAAGTCTACTCTCTCCTCTGCAGCGGTACGACCGGTTGATGGCTTTGCAAGAAATCTGAAATTCGCTGGTGACACAACATGCACTCACTCTATACGGCTGCCTCTGTTCACAGTTAAACACTCGATCGGCAGCGAACAGTACTGTGAGTTCAATGGCGAGATTATTCACGGCTCAGTCATTGTTAAATTGTTTACGAGGAGAGACGACGGCGTGTAAATTGAACAATTTTTCGGCTCCAGTCAGCTTCGCGCCTCGACGAGAGATTTACGACGGCGAGCACCGACTGTGGGATGCTTTGCGGCTGCTGGAGGATGGATGCTGCTTGTTGTCGGCTTCGGAGTGTGGTCGGGGGACGCTGCCGCCATTCGTAGGGTTGATGGCGGGGTCACAGAATCGCCTGAAATAGCAGCAGGCTTCTTTATGACGCGGTGGTTGACTTTGCAGTCATTGGAGGTGACAAAGCGAAATTGCGGAGTTACTTCTTTATTGAATTTGTATTGTGAATTTTATTGCTTTGTTTCGTTTGCTTGTTCCCGGTACTTGGGGAGCGGGGATGGCTCAGTGGTAGAGAGGCGGACTCGTGATCGAAAGGTCTCGAGTTCGACTCCCGGCAGAAACGGCGGGAATTTTCTTTTCCATGGTTAACTTTCTGTGCTGACTCTTATTTCGGTATCCGTTCCACCCCTGTTTCACCGCAGTAGCTTAGCACGTAAAAGATCCCGGTCATCCTGCTAAAAGTGCAGGTAGCAGGTTACAACCTGCGAATGTGGTTTCGAATGAAATGACACTGTAAACTGGTGTATGGTTGTACGGTGTACACAGAACGTGCGCCGAGACGGCAGCAGTTTCACTTAACACCAGCCATGTCCAGCTTCGGTGGATAGACGAAAACGCTGCGTATAAAGCTACAGTGACTCATTCAGAGTCGCATACGACTACAGTGCAGTGGGTCTGCTCGAAAGCAGAGAATAGCGCTGTGTAGTTGCCATTGTGAAGTGCTTAGGGCTCATCTGGAGATCAGGTGCTCTACAAGTGTTCTTATAAAAACGGTTGCCGTCCTGTGTACATGCACTAACCGTATGTATTCCCTCGGACCCCTTTTTGCAGATTGGTGTTTTGTTGTTGTTGTTGTTTATTTAGGGGGATGTGGTGAAGGGGGGGGGGGGGGGGGGGGGGAGTAACAAATGAAGGATAAAGGCGGCAGTGCATTGCAGCCAGCCGTATGTATGCTGGTGTACGTGTTCCATTGTGGAGCGGTCTGCATGTCGTGCCTTGGGTTGCAGCCATGCGTGCCTACACGACCACACGGCACATGCAGCTATCGACCACGGCGCCAATAAAGTTTGCAGCCTGACAATGTTCATCATGGTCGCCTAACCGAGCAGCCCTAAATACACAGCGTCATAGAGGAGAGGACCTCGCCACTTCTGCAAGGGAAATCGGGGGTTGGGGATATATAGGTCCATGGGAAAGGGGGGTGGGGGGGTATATAGGTCCATGGAAAAGGGGGGTGGGGGGTATATAGGTCCGTGGAAAAGGGGGGTGGGGGGTATATAGGTCCGTGGAAAAGGGGGGAGGGTGGTATATAGGTCCATGGAAAAGGGGGGAGGGGGGATGGAGGGGCGTGAAGGTCTCCGCTTGGAGATCTGGAGCCAATAACGCGGGACATGTCTACGGATTTCTGTAATGGCCATGAAATGAGGACGCCATTGGCTCTTTTGTGCCGGTTTGTATTGCCTTTTCCCCAGAAAAGAATCGGAAATGGAATTGCTTCACAGAAATGGTGAAATCTCGTAACCCAAGATTTAATAGGCAGTGCTCTTTTGTTGTTGTTAAAGGAACATCTGCCGCACATACGTCCGTTAAATAGTTTTGTTGCTAGCCGAGTTATTTGATGCCAGGTTTCAATCCAGTGTTTACGTGTTTATGGCCGACTTTGCAATGATGTGCAGTGCTGTAGTTCATATTTCAAGCTGCCAGCGATTCTCGCCATCTCTCGTAAACATTCCTTTTTATGTTCCGCTGATTGAGTTTCACAGGCAAGTTTAATAAAGACTGAAAAGGGAGAAACAATCAATCAGTGAAAATGTCATCGTCTCTGCTGCAAAAACTCATTTTTGCTTCCAAGATTTGCCAGTAAATCAGCTTGGCCGGATACGCCTCCAGCGGTATCATGTATGTGATTTGATTTCCGACACACTTGTTGTTGCTGCAAAAATGCTGGGTAGTTTGAAAGACCGAGTCAGGTTACATGGCATGTTTCCAAGAGCTATTCGCCCTCGTGGATGAAAAACCAAAGCGGAAGCGCCCTAAACAGGCACGCTACCATGGTCGCCAGAAGCGTCGGGTGGCTGTTTTTCGTGCCCTTTCCGCCACTTCAGTTACACGATCATTAAGTGATTACGTCAGCTGATGAAGCCAGTGTTGAAAATTAAACTGCTGGTTCTGAGGGGTTTCTTTACCGGCAGCTAACATACGCTTGAATTGTCCCTTCGTGGCCAAACAAACCGCTTACGGCAGATGCACGTGCAATTGTCTGACACGAACACTGCCGGGGTCAGGCCCACCCGTGACAGAGAAGGCAGACAGCCACTGTTGAGGAAGAACCTGACGGCGTGGGGACGACGTTAAACAACGACTGCCAGAGCCCGCTGACCGCCCAGTGACCATGCAGCGCCGGGAGAGCGGACAGGAAATTGTCAAGTGTTGCCCGCTTCCTGCAGTCTGCCATTCCTCCAGCACCCGTGCTGCTCGGTTGATTGGGGGTGGGAGATGGGGGGGGGGGGGGGGGGAGGTGTCGCTACCGGCCCCTCTGGCCATGGCGGCCAGTCCCTCACGGACCTGCCTTGCCCCTACTGTTTGATTGTGGGGGTGTAAGTGGCTTCTGGCAGTGGCGAGGAATCCCCATAGAACACCTAATGACTGTCGCCGTTCTCTCCGGTGTGGGAAGGCGGGATGGCGGGAGGGACACGGGGACGTTGCGGGTTGTTCCTGTGGTCAGTATGGGGTCGGGGCCGGGGTCGGGGTCGGGGTCAGCAATGCGGGCAATGCCCGGCAGCCTGTGTGGCCCAAGCCCTGGTGTCTGTCCCAGAAGAACGCCACTTCCTCGTTCCTCGTCCGCTTTTGGCGGTGAAGTGCAGTGCGAATTTAGTTATAAAACTCTCTGGGGTCCAGGACCTTTTCTGATTTCAGAGTGTTCGTGCACGCTAATTATTGTCCTTGCTCTCCGCTGATCCCAGAATAGGTTATTGTCCTTGCTCTCCGCTGATCCCAGAATAGGTTATTGTCCTTGCTCTCCGCTGATCCCAGAATAGGTTATTGTCCTTGCTCTCCGCTGATCCCAGAATAGGTTATTGTCCTTGCTCTCCGCTGATCCCAGAATAGGTTATTGTCCTTGCTCTCCGCTGATCCCAGAATAGGTTATTGTCCTTGCTCTCCGCTGATCCCAGAATAGGTGTGCTACAAACAGCGTGCTAGCAGTGCGGAACGTACAGGCGTCGTGGTTCCATCACGGCTTTCAGCTCCACGTTGTCGAAGAAGAGCTGCCTTACGAACTCTTCGTGCCAGTAGAATAGGTCCTCGCCAGTCTTCCGCTACTTCTCTGTAGGCGACCAGTTTCTTTATACAGAAGTATAAGTTCACACCGAGGACGTAAGGGACATCCCCTTGGGATTGGGAGAATAATGGGATTGGGAGAATCAATGAGATGAAGTAAGTCTAAGTAAATAACTGAAACGGAATCAGATAGGAGAAAATGATGTCATCATGGCGATGTCCCATACAACACGTGCCTCACAACGTCTTGCCGTAGTCAGTTCAGTAAATGGCATGAGAGGATGTCGTTTGGGGCAAAAGGCTGTCATGTAAACCTCGACTTGTGAGATCAGTGTCAGTAGATGATACCTACGGCCGTAGTTGTTTGTTTAGAACGGAGTCAAGGAACGCCCCGTTTATTTAGAGCGGGCCTTGAACTTGGGGACGAGTGGTAAACACGAGCTGACTGGTACGTAAACACGCGTCATCTCCACAGCGGCTAGTCGCCATTTCAGTGTAGTAATAAGCGCCATGTAAAATAATTTCCTCAAGATTTTTGCCTCATGAATTTAGAGTGGCGTTCTCAGATGAAGCGTTGCTCTGTGCACTCGGTGCCAGTGACTGTCGCAGACACTGGCAGACACCGCTCGCTTCCTTATCAGCTACTCCAAGAGCGGAATTTACGGGAAAGCAAGCGCTGCCGTTTACTCAGAGATGTAGTCTACTCAAGGGCCCAATTTATGAGCTGGCGAGCGGAACTGTTTACTCCCAGACCTGGCCCTCTTCTACCTCAAGGGCTCGAAGTCTGAGGGGCGATCGGTAATCGTATCAATCCTCGAAAAAAGGGCATCCGTCTAAGCTATCAAATAAAACATCTGCTTCGTAGCTGCTGTGCTGTGCTTCTACACCCACCCACCCACCCACCTCCCTCCGCCCCCTCCTCCTCTTCCCTCCTCCCCCAAGATAGCTGCAGGAGCCTGAGCACAGCGAGGACGAGCGGGGGTCAAAAACAATTATTCATCGGTTGGAGACTAAACTAATTATGCAAAGAACAGTTGCAATAATTCATTTGGGGGCCGAGTGACGCGGAGCAAACATTTGTAATTCAGATGGCGGGCTGATTTCGTTAATTCGAGGTGCAGGAGGAATGATTGTAAGTCATCCCGGGCTGCAAGGTTGCAATTCATCTTCACTTTCCAGGACCCGCCTCGCCTGGGTCCTCCTCTCTCGTTCTGCATGGGCTGGTCGCCGCGCTGTGTCTACTGGCGGACTTCACGGCAGTCATCTCTCTCTTCTCTCTTCCTTCTCTCTCTCTCTGTCTTCCCCTCTCTCTCACTCTCTGTCTCTCTCGGTGTCTTTGTCTGTGAGTATGCCTCTCTGTCTGTCTCTGTCTTATCTCTCTGTCATCCTCCCCCAGCCTCTCTCTCTCTCTTACTTCTGTCATCCCCCCTCTCTCTCTTTCTCATACCTCTCTCTCTTATCTCTCTGGCACTCTCTCTCCGTCTTTCTCTCAGCGTTTTATCTCTTTCTGTAAGCCCCCCCCTCTCTCTCTCTCTGTGTCTGTAATCCTCGCTCTCTCTGTCATCCTCCCTCTCTCTCTCGTTCGCTCTCTCGCTCTGTCTTATGTCTCTTTTTCTCTCTACCTCACTCATTCTCACTCTCTTTCTCCCACCCCTCTGTCTGTCTGTGTGCTGTGTGCTGTGCGTTGTTCCATCAATGTTCTGAGTGACTGCTTTGTACAGGTGGTAAATGAAGACCAGTCAACGCTGCTTTGGCGGTGTCCGCTTCGTTTCCGGAAAGGTAACCTGCCAATGCTGAAGGATCAACGACGTTAACGAAATACCCCAGCAATACACAATAGATATACAGGATACTCCGATAAAGATCATGAACTTTTACAAAATCTAAACGTATGCTCACTGAATCCATGCATTTCTGTCGAAAAAAGAAGAAGAAAGAAAAAAAAGCAAAGCATCATGAATAACTCCGATGGAAGCTGCAATATTCACTTTTGTTACCCTTTGAGACATTGCGAGCATAATGCCAGCTGAATCTGTGTGCATGCCCTTGAATGATCCATAATTTGAGTCGATCATAAATGGCCGGGAGCGGCCCGGGCTTGCAGAAAGAGGGAAGCAATGGCAGGTCTCCAACTGCCCACAGCAATGGGCGGTCAGCTTTTTGTCCCCGCCTAATGCACCACACTTAGAGTTCTTGTCAACGGCAATTTTAAAATTCATGGTCACAGAGCGTTTAAAAAAAAAAAAAAAGTGAGAAAAAAAGTATTTAAAAAAGTGAGAAAAAAATAGTATTAAAAAAAGGAAAGAAAAAAAGTTCCGGAGAGCGCTTGAACGGCATATCCGCATCGGTTCATTAGCATGGGGTGGAGAAACTCCCCCCCTTCCCCTTCTCTCTTTTGCCCTACCCGTCCGTCACCAAAAAGCAACGCACCACCCTCCTCCTCCCTTTGGCCAAGTCGTGGAGGTAGTTTGATTGGACAGCACTACGCCAGGTCACGATGTGTGTGTCACATAAAAAGAAAAGCGCTACACAACCCGTTGTCATCTGCCTAACGAACCTAAGACCGGGCAAATATTCATAGCGGCACGCTTAGTCGCTTTATTAACCCGCAAGACAAGAGCTGCGTTTCCATGCACACAGAGAACAGAGACGTCATCAACGGAGCCTGCAACGTCCATCCCCTCCCCCCCCCCCCCCCTCTCTCTGTGTCTGCCTCTCTGTGTCTATGTGTCTGTCTGTGTCTGTCTGTCTGTCTGTCTCTCTCTCTCACACAGACACACACACACACACACCCACACACACACACACACACACACACACACACACACACAAACACACACGCACGCACACACACGCACAAACAC
>JABMCL010003328.1:292500-302500 GCA_018857735.1 Alviniconcha marisindica
GTGTGTGTGTGTGTGTGTGTGTGTGTGTGTGTGTGTGTGTGTGTGTGGCGGGTGAGACAAGCAAACGAAACCTCCAGAAGTTTGAGAACACGACTGATGGTGTTTTACCGGGTCCACATAGTTCACCTCCCTGCGTCTTTCCTTGTTACGGGCATGGCAGTGGTAGGGTGTCTGCAGAAGAACGTATCGTAAGAGAAAGCGCGGAAGGGTATGCTACTTTCTTTTCTTCCTCGTCTGTTGCCCCTGGTTCCTCTACCCCCACTCTGTCGCGTGCGCTTTGTCCCACACATGGAATGAAAGAGAATTCGCACATTGTCGCTGTTTCATTAATGTTACTAGCATCATCAATATAATAATAATTTTAAATTTAGAATTTCAAAACGGATTCCTTGGTAGAATAACATTCATACGGCATGCCTCCCCCCCCCCCCCCCCCCACCGTTCCCCCCCCCCCACCCCCCTCCCCTACATCCAGATTTGACCCCTGTTTTTGTGTTGTTGTTTTTTTGCCGCGGAAGAACTCTCCCTCGCGCTCTCCCCCTCTCTCTTCTCTCTCTGTCTCTCTGTCTGTCTGTCTGTCTGTCTGTCTGTCTGTCTCTGTCTCTCTGTCTGTCTGTCTGTCTCTCTGTCTGTCTGTCTCTCTCTACCCCCTCTTTTCCAGTCTCTCTTTCCCTCTTTCTCTCGTCCCCGTCTGTCTGTCTGTCTCTCACCCACCCCCTCTCTCTCCCAGCCAGACACTCAGGGCATGATTAAAATCTATTTCAAGGACTATTTGATGGTGGCATCTGTGGGTGATCCTGCCCTTAATTTTACAGCACTGGCCCGCCATGCAGAGGAGGCAGCGCTGTTGTCATTGAACCCCCGGCCCTGCGCTCTGGGCCCCCTAACCCCCACCCCCCACCCCGGGCACTGCACTCTGCCCCCCCCCCCCCACCCCCCACCCCCCAACCCTCCGTCTTGTCCCAAAGTCCACAGGCGCCTGCTAGCGTGTGATGCAACGCAAAATAGTATTTATTAAAACCAACCAACAAACAAGCAACAACAACAACAAACCCGCGTACACCTAAGGTGAGCCCGAAGCGCACAACACAAGCAGCAGGGCCGACAAGAGCAAGGAGAGAATAATTACACTACAACACTTCCTTCAACGTCTTTCTCATCACTTCAAACACGCACGCACATACACTCACGCATGCCACACACACACACACACACACACACACACACACACACACACACACACACACACACACTCTCTCTCTCTCTGTGTCTCTGTCATGTACAGAGAAAGTGAGGGTTTGCTTTAATATGCTGGTATATGTGTGTCCTTTTGCAATGCTAATTAGCGGATCCTTAGTTGGTGACATTCTAAATTAATGCTAGTCTTGGGTGTGGTTCGGTTTTTGACGTCGACGTAAGCACTGAAGAAAGAAAACAAAAACAACAAGCAGAAAAAGAAACAGATTAAAAAAAGAAAAAAAGAGACGAAAAGAAGATGAAAAAAGAAAAGAAGTAGAAACAGAAAAAAGGGAGAGAGGAGAAAAGAAAAAAAGAAATAGCGAAAAGCGAAAATAATTTTCTTACTTCTCATTTTTCGTTTTCATAAAATAAAAATAAAACAGTTTTTTGTTTGTTTCGTTTCGTTTTGTTTCTTAGTTTTGGGGGTTGTTTTTTTGTTTGTATTTTTTTGTTTTCCTTTCTTTTTTGTGTTTTGTGTGTTCAAATTGTGAGCCATGTTTTAGCAAGTGCCTGCGTGTTGCGGGCTGCCCTCTAAATGAGGTCAGAGGGCAAAGTCCGATTGCCACGTGCAGCGCGACGAAACACGACGTAATTCTTCTGTACGCGCCTCCTGGTGACAGCCGGGCCCCAAGAGGCCCCATTAGGGTGCTGGCGGGGTGTCCCCGCGGGTCGGACCCGGCCTGTGCGCCGATCTGCACACCGCCGAGGTCAGGGGTCGTGGTGCCGACACATGTTGGGGTCGCTGGTCTCAGGCTGGGCCCAAGGCAGAACGTGCAGTCACAGACACCCCTAGTACGTGTGCAGTCACAGACACCCCTAGGCCTTGTGCGGTCACAGACACCGCTAGGGCTTGTGCGGTCACAGACACCCCTAGGACTTGTGCGGTCACAGACACCCCTAGTATGTGTGCGGTCACAGACACCCCTAGGACTTGTGCGGTCACAGACACCCCTAGGACTTGTGCGGTCACAGACACCCCTAGGACTTGTGCGGTCACAGACACCCCTAGGACTTGTGCGGTCACAGACACCCCTAGGACTTGTACAGTCACAGACACCCCTAGGACTTGTGCGGTCACAGACCCCCACCTCCACCCTCCGGACTTGTGCAGTCACAGACACCCCCTGTGACGTTTACAGTCACAGACACCCCTAGGACTTGTGCGGTCACAGACACCCCTAGGACTTGTACGGTCACAGACACCCCTAGGACTTGTGCGGTCACAGACACCCCTAGGACTTGTGCGGTCACAGACACCCCTAGGACTTGTACGGTCACAGACACCCCTAGGACTTGTGCGGTCACAGCACCCCCCCCCCTCCCCGTGACTTGTGCAGTCACAGACACCCCTATGAGTTGTGCAGTCACAGACACCCCTTTGATTTGTGCAGTCACAGACACCCCTATGACTTGTGCAGTCACAGACACCTCAGTGACTTGTGACAGTCCCTCAGTGCTGCGGGGTGGGGGTAGAAGGTGGGGGAGTAAAGGGAGGGAGGGAGGGACTCGCATACTTTGAAAAACTGGGACTTCAGACTCATTCCCCAGCATGAGCCGAGATTTCGTTGCTGGGTTTCAACTTCACACCAACCCGTTTAGGGTCACCTCCAGCACGATGAGCCGAGCGAGCGAGCGAGCGAGCGAGAGAGAGAGAGGAGAGAGAGAGAGAGACAGACAGACAGACAGACAGACAGGAGCATTGTTGCCCTCAACAGATGTACGCATCAACAGGGCTCGCTAGGTAGTGGCTTAATTCCTGTCCTCACCCTCCAGGATTTCGGTCTTCGCCAGTTCCTCTTCGGTAACAACCTGGCGCTAAACAAGTCTAACCAACCACCAGTCTGTGTGTGTGTGGTGTGTGTGTGTGTGTGTGTGTGAGAGAGAGAGAGAGAGAGAGAGAGAGAGAGAGAGAGAGAGAGAGAGAGAGAGAGAGAGGTCCGTTTTTTCTTAAAGCTCGATGATCAAACGTAACACTTGAAATTTAAATCTTTAACCCATGCATAGCCTTGACAACTGTGTCACGGCAATGACATGACATGGGGAGGGAAGGGAAGGGGGGTTCTAGAATGGATTTTGTTTTAAGTTACAAAATTATGCGAGGGAAATGAAAATTCGATATGCATAATCAGTGCTTCGCAATGTTGTGATGAAAATTTAATTTTTTGCCCGATTTATGATGAAACCTTTTCGAAAGACCGCTTATTATTCCTTGACAAGAACCTCGGATATGATTTTGCTCCACATTCTCGAGGGCATGGTTTTCGTTTCTTTCTGTCAAATTGGATACAAGCCTAGCTCGTTTCGCCGAAAACTGACAGTTATTTTCATTTCGTTACCTCGAATTGAACAGGTCTCGGCCAGGGCCTGGTTTGTCGTCGCCCTTACAACAATAATTTGCACACGGATCCCGTAAAGAAAATACCCTTCGTTTCCGCCTCGTTAGGATGCAGCGACCGCACCCCCCCCCTCCCTCCCCCAGTGCCAGTTTGGACTTGGTTAGCAGCTGTTGACCCAACACAAGGCCAGCAAGGCCCGGGACGTGACCCGAACAAGGCGGAGACGTGGCCATACGCCTCGGGACAGTGTTGACGTGTTTGGTCGCGTTGCATACGCTGGCGAGGAAGAACTTTGCTTTTCATTTCCATGACTGGGGTCCGACGGTCAGCAGGGGAAACAGCGATGCTGTGCCGCTGCGGAAGGTCAGTGCGACAGGCGTGTCGGTACGGATGGCTGCTTGCCGGGGACGGCGGGCCGATCGGACAATGTCGATATGAGGGCACCCATGGAGGGAGGATCAACACGCACAACATCTTTGCCTGATTTCCACTGGGGCAAACCGACGTAGAATAGAAAACAGAAACGGCGCTGGTGCCGTTGCCCCGTGGAGTAGTGCATTGTAGGGCACTGTCTTACAGGTGTGGGCTTGCCGGCTGCTTGTTCACACTGATAGGCTTGGTGGAATTAGGCGTCTGTTTTAGCGTGTAGTGCAGGATCATTACGACTGTAGCCTTATCTTCCCTGTCTCTGCACTGGTGCAAGTATTGGTTGGGGACGATGCGCTCCCCCCCCCCCCCCCCCCCCCCCCCCCCGTGCCAAGGCCAGACAAGTTGAACAGTTACTGGGCTGCAGTTTAAAAGACTGACGGTGGTGTATTAAGTTCAGGAGCTGTGTGAGAGTCGAGGTGGCCGTACTGGGCTGTCCGTCCTAACGAGCCTTCTGGTTTCCGTGGACGTAAAGCTATACTGAACCATGCTTCGGCATTGGTCTCAGCTTGTCCCTAGCCTAATATGTCGACCGACATCCGAGGACATTAAGCAACACTACCTACCTACCTACCTACCTACCTACCTATCTCGAACACAGCATCCAGCGTTGCGCATGGCAGAGATAACGTTCAGCGTTGCACGTCTTAGACATAACGTCAAGCCTCTCAAGGAGAGAAAGGAATAGCAGGATACTGATGTCAGCGGCGTCAGCAGCACAGTCAAAGACAGGATGCAGCGCTGGAATACATCACGTCAAGCCTTGCGCATCTGAGACATGGCGTTTAGCCTTGTGCATCTGAGACATGGTATTCCGCCTTGCGCATCAGAGACATGGCGTTTAGCCTTGCGCATCTGAGACATGGTATTCCGCCTCGCGCATCTGAGACGTAAAGTTTAGCCTTGCGCATCTGAGACGTAAAGGCCTTGCGCATCTGGGACATGGCATTTAGCCATGCGCATCTGAGACGTGGCATTTAGCCTTGCGCATCTGAGACATGGCGTTCAGCCTCGCGCATCTGAGACATGGTATTCCGCCTTGCGTGTCTTGGGCACAGGACCGAGCGTGTGCCCCTTTGCCGTAACACCCAGCGTTGAGCATCTTTAGACACGACATCACAGACGGTACATGTACTGTCCCTGATAGCGTCGAGCGTTAAGCCCGTTCTTAATTGGGCGAATGTTTGTTCGCGAACCTTGTTGGAAGTATTCGGCGAAGCTAGTTGGTTCTTAATTGGGCGAACTTTTCTTCGCGAACCTAGTTGGAAGTATTCGTCGAAGCTATATTCGGGATCCAAAAAGCTTCGCTCAGCATGTTCTGGGAACATTCGCCCCATTCGACGATCATTGCCTCTGATTGGCTGAGAGCAGAGCTCTCCTGTGGATGAAGAAAAAATACAAATACAAATGGATGACTGTGTCGCTAGGTTCTTCACTCGCTTCGGAGGGAATTTGTTTATTTGTTGACTTGTGGGAGGCGCGGAATGAGATAGTAGTTAGCTGAATTACCCTGTGAGGGATGATGAAAGTATATTGACTTGACATGACTTGACTTTAGCCTACATTTTCGATCATGCTGTCTGCTGCGCGTCTGCCGCAAGTTCGGGCCGAAGCTTGCATCTCATTACAAGCCATTGAGAACGAAGTAAAGTTTGGACTGTCCGAACCATGTTCGGCGAACTAAAAGTTCAGTTAAGAAACGAATCATAGTTCGTCGAACTGTCCGAAGTATGTTCGGCGAACAAACATTCGCCCGGTTAAGAACGGGCTTTGTCTTGGACACAACACCCCGCGCCGCCCGTGCATCTTGGGAGCGTGGTGGACGGGCGGTGCCCGGGGCGGCACTGTGCTGGCCACACTGAGCTGTGGCTGGCGAGCAGCCAGCTCCCTTTTCGTCGCCGTATTAATAGCTGTCCCCGGCGGTCAGTGTCAGCGCGCAGACCCTCCCTGAAGCCCGCTGTTTGGACAGCGATAGCCTCGCTGGTCCTCCCGTCACTCTCACTCATGGGTCGTGTCATGGGCGCCAGCTGCCTCATTTTTACGATGCGTTGCCAGACTGCACGCACTTTAAAAGGCTGCGTCCGCGCGATTATCTTGTCACCTTTGGGGCCGGGCCTGCCTGTCAGGGAAAAAGTGATGAGGTTGGTGATGTTCTCGTCGTCAGGACCTTAGGCGTGTGTGGGGGACACCTCCCCATGACACCGAGGCGGTGAGCATGCGTCACAGTGGCAACAGCGAGGAGCGTATTGCCAAGACACGGTGGCAACACTGAGGAGTTTGTTGCCAAGACACGGTTACGACAGCGAAACACGGTGGCAACAGCGAGGAGTTTGTTGCCAAGACACTGTGGCAACAGCGAGACACGGTGGCAACAGCGAGGAGTTTGTTGCCAAGACACGGTGGCAATAGCGAGACACGGTGGCAACAGCGAGGAGTTTGTTGCCAAGACGCGGTGACAACAGCGAGACACGGTGGCAACACGGAGTAGTTTGTTGCCAAGACACGGTGGCAGAAACAGGGAGTTGGTTCCAGGTAGTTGGAGCCTGGTAAGAGAAAGAGCGCAGACCACTGGACCTAATGCGGGAGGATGGTATTCTAAACACTTGGGTGTCTGCAGAAGAGCGGAGCTGCCGGGAAGGAGTGTAAAGGGAAAGGCGGTCTATTTACCAGCTCACAACACTGCTCTGCGTTCACGTGTTGACTCCAGAGCTCTTGTTAACATTGACGAGACAGACAAGGACGATGGGAGCAGGCATTTTGGTGCGAAAAGAACTTTTTGTTCAGTGTCTCCGTCGCATCCCTTAGTCAGAATGGGCGCTAGGTAGTTCACATTCCACTTGTGTTCCCTTGCGTTGAGACACGTAGTTTACGACCAGATCGGCGTCTTCTCCTGTTTTCCATAGAGACGTACAAGACGTCATTCCGTTTCAGACGTGTTGGAAGGCCGATACCGAACGACTCCAGTCTATCTACATTAGTATTCCAAGGCTGCATCCTGTCTTTGATTGTGCCGCTAACGCCGCTGACACCAGTATCCTGCTATTCCATCCATTCTCTCTATGATTGTAGAACCCTTGGACTCGACCCTTTAACCCGATCTACATTTGGAATATCAAATGCAATCAACACTGCTGGCAGCTTCATTGTTAAAAGGAAAGAAAAATCGAGATTCCTCATTATTCCGATGCTTCATTGAATCCTTTGCTAGGAGAGCCCTTTGCGACTGGAACTCCGAGTCGAGGTAGATACATATCCCGAGAATATGAAGTCTAATCAGCGCAGGCGCGGGTGACCTCATTATTCCAGCCTCCTGAATCCTCATCAGCTCCGATGCTCCTTTCTTCTGGACCTTCGCTTCTCCGCCCGACTCCCTGACCTCCTTGGTCTGCGCCTCCCTTTCACCCAGCCTCCCCGCTTTCTGCGGCCCCCGCCCCTCTGTGGCCAATCGGCTCGCTTCCCGTGTCCAGCCCTTTCAGCCCGCCCTCGTGGACGAGCGCGGGTCGGTGCCAGAGTCAAAAGAGCGAAAATTGCCTGCTGGGCCCCCAGGGAGCGTGTAGTGCCGGGGGTCGGGATGTTGGGAGGTGCCGCCGGGTTTGTCTGGGCCCCTGCTCTTCCCTCGTTTTTCCACAAACGGGGAAGGGGTGGGGTGGGGGTGGGGGTTCTGGGGGGACTGTGTGCGATGTTGGGCCCATCGGATTATCTGTCTATCTATCTATCCATCCCGTCTCGGTTGTTCTTGGCTGGCGCTTAGTTCGTACAAACAGTTTGCGACTTAGGACTCTGTAGCGCTGGATCTATCGAATTATCCGTTTATCCGTCGAGGTCTGTATCCCCCGTACAGAGGTTGCGACTTATGACTGGTGTTGGGTCCATCGAATTTCCTGTTTATCCGTCTAGCTCTGTGTCCCTGTACAGACAGGTTGTGACTTAGGGCTCTGTAGTGTTAGGTCCATCGAATTATCTGTTTATCCGTCTAGGTCTGTGTCCATTCGCTTCCTTTTCGTTCTTACGGGGAGGCGATGGGGTGGGGGGGGGGGGGGGGGGGGGGAGATGGTGAGTGGATTTTGTGTGGTGTTGGGTTCATTGAATTATCAGCCTATACGGCTACGTCTAGGGTGCTTCGCCTGCTACGCTTTGTTCTTACAGATGGGGATTGCGACTTAGGATTTTGTGTGATGGGCCCATGGAATTATTTATCTATCCCGTATCTTGGTCTAGCTTTAGGTCCCTTACACATCTTTCTGACAGACGGTTGGGGTGAGGTGTGTGTGTGGGGGGGGGGGGGGGGGGACTGTGGTCTTCTCTGTCCTGGCGCCCTGTTTAGGGACTGTGCCCGGCGTCCTCAACATTGGGGTGTTAATTCTGTCTGGACCTGAGTTTCCTTCTGGCAGACAGTACGGACGGACTGCGAATTGACTTCTCCCTGTCCTCCGCATCGTCCTGTATTGTCGTTATTTGCCTTGTCTTGTGTTGGCCCTTTGGCTGAAGGGAATCAGTTCTAACAGTGACAGTCTCTTGAGTGGGTGTTGTAACATAATCATAATCATAATTGTAATATTAATGATGGTGATGATAATAATAATAATGATATAATTGTGATGATAATAGTCTGTGCATGCCGCAAAGCAGAGATGTGGTCAGTGTTAAGGTGGCCGTACACACACACACACACACACGCACGCACGCACGCTCGCACACCTACGCACGTCTTCCGATGCGTCATATACATGTAACGTATTTTGTTGTTGCGGCTGGTCGGTTTGTACGATGGGAGACTGACACTCGCCCTGCTGTTTTGTGACCAGACCGCTCGGTTTTGCAGGTACAGCTTACGAACGAGGGACCACACCACTAGCTCTCAGTCTTTCAGCACGTAACCAGTTGTTGCCGCAGCTCGCTGTAGTGGGCTTTCTGCAGCTGACAGGTTAACAGTAAGACGGAAATGCATGTGCCAGCGCCTGTTTACCGCTCGGCCGACTGAGAAGTGCTCACCGGTACCGACATCGACCCGCTCCGAAAACAACAGCAGGTTGTTGGCTTTTAGTTAATCAAAGGGACGTCACCGTTAATACAGCTAATGGCGGCGCCATTTCGTTCACGAGACCCCCCTTCACACTGCGTCTAATTACCCCCCTTTACCCTCTCCATGGCCGCCACGGGGACACGCTATTATCCCGATGATGACCTGAGGGAGCCGCCATCACTCGGGGTCCTTCACGCTTCACTTCCCGGGCCGGTAAGAAAGGGCAAGCTGACGTAATAACATGATTGTAAGCCGGCCCGCTTGTCCGAGGGATTATGCTGTAATGTGGATAACTCTGGTTGATGTTATTTGTGCTGGGTGGGACGCGGTCCTTGGGGGTTGTGGGGGGTCGGGGTGGGGGCAAGAGGGAGTTACGTCAGACTGTTTCGGCAGGGCTGATTCCAGACATTAAAAAAAATGCGACTAAACTGCTACGTATTCTTAACCACACACACACACACACACACACACACACACACACACACACACACACACACACACACACACACACACCACTTTTATGTCGGATAGAATGACAATCCAAGAGCACTTTATACATAATGGATAGGAAACAAGTTCATTCTGATTTAACCAAACTTCAGTGTTTTATTTTATGTCTGTTCACAGCGGACAAACTGATAACTTCATCAGTATAGGAACAGTATTCATGACACTCCTGACGTTTACACTGACGTGTTACTCTACCGTCAGAGACGCTAGTCACGCCAATCGACCCTCGGAGGCGCTTTCCAAACGTACCTCGTGGTCGTGTAAAAATAAGACCATGGTCATGTAAAAGAAAGACCATTGTGGTGAAAAGATCATAGTCGTGTAAAAACAAGATCATGGTTATGTAAAAGTAAGATGATGATCATGTAAAAGCAAGACCATGATGGTCGTGTAGAAAGAAGATCATGGTTTTGTAAAAGTAAGATGATGATCATGTACAAGCAAGACCATGATGGTCGTGCAAAAA
>JABMCL010003328.1:307500-332500 GCA_018857735.1 Alviniconcha marisindica
ACGTAGCGACACGGGTCAGACAGTCGATCCGCCAAAGTGAAAGGAAACCTATGTGGGCAATCTAGGAGCGAAACGAGTCCGAGTTCGACCCGCTTTGTCCTTGTCCGGTGTGAGCGACCAGACCCGGCGGCCGGTCTTTTGATGTCTGCTTATCTGGACAGGTCATCAGAGGGGAGGGACAGCATCATCACCTGACTCGTCGTCTGCCTGTCTGCAGGTACACAACGAGCGCCAGCAGAGGAAAGGCTTTGAACAAAGCATGGACCTATAACTACTGGTCCATGGAACAAAGCATGAACCTATAACTACTGGTCCATGGAACAGAGCAGACAAAAGAGTCATGCTGCTGCCACCACCGAGAGAAATTCAGGGTCAGCATTGCTCCTGTGCTTTCTTTCTCTGTCCCATAGCCCTTTATGTAACCTCAAAGCACCAACTAACTAAATTCTCTGTTCGGCGGATATATAGAGGACAGCTTTTTTTTAAACGCGATTCAGCTGTGTGTAGGTTTTTGCTGAGTCCTATAATGTAGTCCTATAAAAAGTCCTATGATGCTGTACGTGAAAACGCTGGTCAATTTTTGAACAGCGTACCTTTTTCCCCCCGCGTTTTGTTGTTGTTTTTAATTGAAAGTGCATGTATGCAAGACAAAAAATCCGAGATATTTCGAGGGAAAGATCGTGAGTTAGAAAAGAAAAAGGTGAAGTAATGCACAAAAAGCCTCGTCCACGAGGACGGGCTTTTGGGAGAAAGGACGGAAGATGTGGTTGGAGAAAGGACGGAAGATGTGGTTAGAGAAAGGACGGAAGATGTGGTTGGAGAAAGGACGGAAGACATTAGAGTTTTACATTCGTTGCAGTAAAATTCACGCATGCTGCCACTCTGCGTATTTCTGTTAGTTTGGAGCTGGGACAGGAAAGGGGTAATGACTGAGAGATTTAACACAGATGAAATGTCGACGGTGATTAATTGAGTGAAAAAATTGCTGTTGGCTTTTGTTTCGTTCATACCTACGGCGGATGAATTATTGATGCTATCTGGGATTGACAGGCTCAGTTTCCTCGACAGGGATCCCCATGATTTTATTACGAATTCATGCCACGCTATTGTTTCTCTTGGAAATAATAACATCCCCCTTACACGCAAAGCCTTTCAGCAGTAGGACGACCCAGCTTTTTGCCCCCCCCCCCCCTCCGCCCCCGTCCCCCCTCCCTCCGCCACCCTACCCGTACGCTGCTTCCAAGCTTCAGTCTATGATTGCCAGTTCAGTTAAAAAAAAGATTTAAAAAAAGAGTGGCTGGTCCGGCAACGTTACGACCTAATGATGCGTCCACTTAGTGTGTGCCCCTGTCTCCCCGCACTGCATAAAACACCGGTCTTGACAAATGACACCTGGGCGCTGTTCCGACACTCTCCTATTCCCCGCACATGACATCTGCCAGCAACTCCAGTCCCACCACATGCATTTTTAACAGCCTGGATCAGTTGCACCGACAGGGACGGACAGGGCCGAGGTGCCTCTTGGCTGGCTTGGGAGCGTCGACCCGAGCTTCCCACTAAGCTCCTCACAAAAAGTCAGGGAACACTGTGCATAACCTGCATGCACGCACGACTCGAGTGTAAGCGCATGATAATTGTATATTATTATTATTATTAGTTTACTAAATGCATCACTGTGTCGACAACACGCTGTGGACAGATCGTTGATGCCCCAAATAGAGTGAAACTCTCTCTCTCTCTCTGTCAGAGGATTTCGTCGAGCCATGCACCGTTTTGTGTGAAGCACGTGCATCACGTTTCTGCCTTCAGCGCCAAGCAACAACAGGACTGATCAACGCGGCTGTGAAGTTTCACTGATCAAACTTGTGTACCGTAATTAAAAGATGGGTCCGTGACAATATCTACACGAACATGTGAAACCGTTATGTGTTTCTTGACTTTTTGTGAGGGGATTTTTGTAACACAGAGGCAGACAAATAATTCTGACCATCGTGCATGCGCCTGCCCGTCTGTCAAAGTGCGTCTCTGTCTGTCTGTCTGTCTGTCTCTGTCTGTCACTCTCTGTCTCTCTCACAGTTTTATCGCGGGGACGGGAGAGTGCTGGAAGTACGCGGGCTTCAGAAGCTGAAATGTCCAGTTAATGCCGTGTCGATGGGACTTAATTACGCTGATGGGGCGAATTTCATCGGTTGAGAAATTCAAGTCACGGACCAAATGGACTTCGTAAAGTTTTCCTTTTCGGTGGGTTTTGTAGGCGGGGTAGGTGGGGAAGTGCGGACCCCCCCCCCCCCCTTCACCCCCCTCCCCCGCTTCTATTCCAGGGGGTCGCGTGGTAAAGCCAGCATCATGCGTGGCTCTTGCCTAATTGCTGACGAAGCTGCTTCTCCCATCATGCGCGCAGCCATTCCAATCACGTTTTATCGCCAACAAGGCTGGACTAATGAACTGCAGCGGGTCAACCCCATGGAATCAGCAGACACCACCTGACCGCTCTTCGCCCTTACTCCCCCCCCCCCCCCCCCCAACCTGCTCCCTAACTCCACCAGGGGCTGGGATAGCCGAGTTGGTGGAGCGCCAAAAATGAAACACCCAAAAAACGGCGCAACACTGACGCGGGTTCGAGTCCCCGATGCGGCAAGGGAATTTTCTCCCAGAGTCACCTTTCAGTGCAGACTCTTGCGGTGTCCAGACAGCCCCCGTGTGCAATCGCATGCATCAGCCTCTGTGCGCATGTTATGAATCTCAAATACTAGCAGCCATACCGTTGTTTGGATACACGGAAATATCGCCCACTCTGGTTGGAAGGAATAGGTAGCGCTGCTCTTGCGGCTGCTGTATACAAGGCGATCGGAATTTGCCGCAACGGATAAGGAAGTACTAAAATGTAAAGTACTAAACACGAAATAATAAAAACGTAGATTTTTTTATTTTATTGTCCTCATAAAGCTTACAAGGAAATTCCCTCGTTTGTTTGTCCTTTGGCAAGTAAGGTCTGATTCACTGGTCAGGACCGTGGACACTGTATTTTAAGAAGACAGGTGGCATAAACTGTGAATAGAGAAATTAGCCAGTCAGAACCGACAGCAGGAGAAGCACAGGAAGCTATATTCCGACACACTGCATGCAGACTTAACACAAGAAGCTATATTCCAACACACTGCATGCAGATTTAATGGGGGGGGGGGGGGGGGGGGGTTCTCAGCTGAAGGGACCTTGATTTCTGCGTACGCGGTACCCGCCGCGGGATGCGGACAAACTGCTCCAGCTCCCACTGTGCGAAGTACGATTTCGGCCGCGTGACTTCTATTGCATGAACTTCCAGACCGCCGCCAATCAAGCTGGGATGCTTTTCGCTCGAATCAAGCGTTGCCGGGCAAGTGAGGACGAGACGTGCAAATCAATTGAGTTTGGATTTGAACCTCTAGAGACGGGAAAGGTGGAATATCGAACCACACCCTCACGGGCGTGTGCCTTTTGTACTGAGGTGGCTTTCTTCACTGAATACAATCATTAGAAAAAAAGGTATCCCATTGACTGTTGTGGAAGTCTAACTCCAACGATACAATCGTATTTTGGTCCTTTGTATTGTGCTCATGCTGTGTCAAGGTTACCACCCACATTACGATGTCGCTGGTGCATGGTTGTATGGTGCACACAGAACGTGAGCCGAGACGGCAGCAGTTTTACGCGGCACCAGCCATGTAACAACCAAATAGCGTTGCTAGTACATCAGTTCGGTGGGTATTCAAAAACGCGCTATAAAAATGCTACAGCCACTCATTGAGAATCACGTGCGTCAAGAGTTCAGTGAGTCAGCTTCAGAATAGAGAATAGAGCTATATAAGAGCAGTCAATAATATCTTCTGCGTCTGTCTTACTTGTAATTCTCGCGGACGTTTTTCTGGGAAAATCGGCATATTCCCCATTGAAACAACGTCTAGGATAGTAATGGTTAGGAATACAGCTACAAGTACTTATTTCAAGATACGTTCACCACCCAAGCAGAATACACCAACACACTATTTTTCTTCTGGAAGCTCCTGTGGGTAAAGTCAAGTAAAGTAAAAGTGGGTCCGTACTGTGAAAGTGCTGAGGGATTCCTTACTCTCCAAGTGCTGAGAGGGTCCTTTTGCTGGAAGCGGTGAGAGGTGACAAATGGAAGCCGCTGCTGCGGCCTGTTTGCTGAGGTGGCCACAAGTTGACGGCACTGGCGACAGAACGTCCGCAGGAGAATTGAAAACCGTCCAGACCGTGACACCACCTTTAGCCATCGTTTGAACGCGCCCAGAAAGAGTGGGTCTCGAGTTCGCACTTATCAACTCGACGTTTGGAAAACATAGCTGTGTATTGCACGGGCCAAGATCTCCACCCCACCCCCACCCCCTCCAGTCCCCCCTCCCCCACACCGCCACCACCAACACCAACACCACCACTACCTCCAAGACACGAGCACGCGTACTTGCATCCGACAACCCCCACCCCACCCCCTGCCCCCAAGCTTTCAAGACTGCGCAAAAGAGAAGCTGAAGTCTCCATTGTTCTGGCCTTGTCCTCGAGGTCAGGAGATTATTGCCCAAGCAAGCGTTTTCCTGTTTTTATTCGGGTGTTCAGTGATCGCTTTTGGAGCTAATGGCCGCCTCCGCTGCCCCGCTGTCCTGGGGCATGCACAGTCCCTGTTGGGAGATCCGTCTTTTAATCGTAATGCGGCAGAACACAGCGCCAAGTGGAGTGAAAATATCACACTAACTGGGAGCACAGGTCCGTGGACGACCTCAGCCCTGTGCACGTGGAAGATGGATTAGGTTCGATGCGCGTTGGGCATCGCTGGGAAATTGGGGTATCATCTTTTGTTTTATGGGTTTGTTTTTGTCATGTAGGTGGATTAAAAAATATATATAAAAGGAATCCTGAATGTCTCAGGTGTTTTTGTTTTGTTTATCTCTGCCGCTTTTACTCAGTGGCTCCGGGAAGAAACGTGATATTTCTACATCTAAAATGATTGGTGAGAGACAGAAATTCTGAAAATGACAGAGGAAATGCTGCAAATTTGACGACAAAGATGCGATTTGGTCCAATCTGGGAGATTGCAGAGAGATGTTGAGAAAAGTGTAATCTTATTATGCGTACATTTTCTCGTTCAATCCTTCGTCGGCTGGGTCGGAAGGATGCCACAAGGGACGCAACCGTCTGGGAAAACAGTCTATACTGTAACGATTTGGATTCACTTTTATAACACGCATTGCTCGTGGTAAGGAGACAGAAACTACTCTGACTGAAATAACGTTTCCCTGCTGTTTAAAAGCTGCATGCCCTCTCGTATGCTGCTATGGTTTATCGTAGTGTGAGAAACATTTGCACTTTGATATGAAAATATACTCACCTACATGCCGATACTTATATCAGGGGGTCGATGAAAAGCGGGGGGGGGCGATGATGCAAAGCAGGGGCGATGACAAAGCAGGAGACGACGACAGAGCGAGGGGGGGGGGGATGATGACAGAGCAATGGTCCATGACAGAGCGTTGAGATAATGACAAAACAGGGGGACCATGACAATGCATGGGGATGATGACAGAGGGGGGAGAAGATGACAAAGCAGAGGGACGATAACACAGCAGGGGTACCATGACAGAGTAAAGGGATGACAACCCAGCAGGGGGACCATGACAGAGCAGGGGGATGATGACAGAGCAAGCGAACGACGACAGATCAAAAGGACATGACAGATCAAAAGGACATGACAGAGCAAAAGGACATGACAGAGCAAGAGGAGGATGACAGAGCAAAAGGACGATGACAGAGTAAAAGGACGATGATAGAGCAAAAGGACGATGACAGAGAAGCTGAAGAAGAGGGAGTGGCACTGGGCTTCTCCGATCTCTCTCTAAACTGTGGAATGTGAAGCTATGATACATTTGCTGACAAAGCAACAGCAATAGTAATAATTATTTTGTGTTCATTCTGTAAATGCCAACACTGAGCATTACATTTATTCTGTGTCGCCAGCAACATAAGCTCGGATCCGCGAGATTAGGCCAGTTCGGAGGGAGGGATGTTTCAGCCTACTTTTGACAAGCTTTGCAAACGTTCCGATCGCCAACATCCCGTGAGAAAATAACTCTGACAGGCGTGATCTATGTCCCCTGGTCCGTAAACCACCTACCATTTGATAAATCGTTATCTGCAGCATTTTTGTCGTCAGGACGGTTTAAAATCCGCAGCATGAATTCGCTCCATGTGTCCTATTTGACTCGTCTCTTCCTGGCTTTTGACATTTGTGGCGTGCCATCCATCTTCGTTCTCTGCTTTCTATCGCCTTCCTTGATAGCCAGATGACATCCAGGGTTTTCAGATTCTGGTGTCTTTATCTTATCCGTAATTTAAAAGAAGAAAAAGGTATAGGTTGTGAATCGAAGGTGCTGAAAACTGTTCAGTCTCAAAGAAACGGATCGGGCATAATCGTACCTTTTGCTTCGGCATTCATCGGAAACAAATACGTTTTTTGAAATGCAATACTCTTGAGTTAATAGACTGTTGAAGGAAATGACTGTAGCTCGACAGCATCATAACGTGTCAATCAGTGCCGGGACTTTATCTTTCTGATTAGCGCCGTTGGCTGTGATCGCTGCTGAGGAGAACAGAACAAGAGTTTGAAACAGGATGCGCCTGCATTGAAGTTCAAGCGGCGGGTTGTTTTTCAAACGGTCGTCTTTGCTTGAGCGTCAGGTGTACCAGGCGTCAGCTTTCCTTCACGTCGATTTGGAATTCTATTTTTCTGCCTGAATGCCGTATTCGGCGCAGTTATTCTTCTCTCGAATTGTTACACTGACGTTGGTATAGCAACGATTAACAAAACTACCGAGTTTTCGGTTACAGTAACTCCGGGGGGGAAAGGTGTTTGTTTCTTGTGCTTCTAGGTAGTGGAAAGAGAATGTCGATGCTCTCCTCTCCGCTCACCCCACCCGAACCCCCACTCCCATCGCGCTCTCTACTCCCCCCCCCCCCCACCCCCGCCCGCCCCCCGCTCCCCCGCCTCGCCCCCACCCCACCTTCACTAGGCTATGTATATAAAACGAGGACTATGTGGTACGTGACCTTTCCGTAAGACCAGGACTGTGCAGAACGTGACCGTTGTAACCTACCGCCCTGACTAGAGGAGAACTAGGATGTGCCCCCTAGTGGCCAGTGGGAATCAGCTAAGATTACGTCTTATGAGGAGATGTTTCCTCGCCTGTGCCTATTTACCTAGCGCAGTTAGTGCGGGAGCTAGGGTAGGGGCCCGATGAGCACTCTGCGTCTCTGGCAGCGTCCACTGTCCCTGCAGGGCCGCCGCTGCCCTCACTGTGGCTGTGGACCCGGTGTGCGTGGGGCCTTGTGAGAGCGAAGCGGGTGGGCAGGGGGGGAGGGAGGAGGGGAGATGGGTGTAGGGGGGATTCTGGTCTTCATCGTCTCCGCTTCCTGTGTCCTTCATCAGCTATAAACGGTCTTCCTGTCTCCTTCATCAGCTATAAACCGTCGTCCTGTCTCCATCAGCTATAAACCGTCGTCCTGTCTCCATCAGCTATAAACCGTCGTCCTGTCTCCTCCATCAGCTACAAACCGTCTTCCTGTCTCCTTCATCAGCTATAAACAGTCTTCCTGTGTCCTTCATCAGCTATAAACAGTCTTCCTGTGTCCTTCATCAGCATTGTGGACACTGTCTTGTGACTTTGTCCATCACTTCCTACTGAAACATTAAAATGGCTCTCATCGCTGCCCATCTTAATGCAGGAGTCAGTCTGGTGGTGACAGTGTAGCGATAGGTATATAATCTCCCTCTCCCCCCAACCTCCATACCCCTTCCCCCCCTTCTCCCCGTCCCTAATAAGCCGTACGGTTTCTGTGGACGTTAAGCACCATGTTTACTTCATCAGCTTTAAACCGTCGTCCTGTCTCCTTCGTCAGCTATAAACCGTCGTCCTGTCTCCTTCATCAGCTATAGACAGTCTTCTTGTCTCCTTCATCAGCTTTAAACCGTCGTCCTGTCTCCATCAGCTATAAACCGTCGTCCTGTCTCCATCAGCTATAGATAGTCTTCTTGTCTCCTTCATCAACGACGGTATTATAGGGCACGGAGGTTGTTAGGTCTTATTCCAACTGGAGTGGAAAGGGACGAGAATGTGTTCAGCAGACGTTCCTCGTCATGGAATACCTGAAATTGCGAAGCGGAGTTTTGATTCTATTTGAATACACGACAGCTGATCACACAAGACATGCGATTTTGTTTTTAAACTAAAGATTAGCTGTCTGTATCTGCAGTGGGTCTGGTGCCTGGCGTTGAACGGTCCCTGTGTCCTCGAACAAGGAGGACACGGATTTCTATACCTTGAGTGAATAACAACCTTGTTCTAAACGCCACTGTGTCCTCAGATCAGGAAGCCACGGGCTGGTCGTCTATACCTTGAGTGGATGGCAGCCTTGTTCTAAACGCCACTGTGTTGTCAGAGAAGGAAGCCACGGACTGTCTCTACCGTGAGTGGATCACAGCTAGCCTTGTGCTAAAATGCCGCTGTGTCCCTTGGGAACACAGCACCGCGATGAGTGAAGCTCTCAGCCCAGGCTGCTACCAGCCCCCCCTCCCACCCCACCCCGTCCCGCCCACCTCTCCTGGGAGTTTTAGTGGCGAGCTGACCAAATGGCCATCTGACCAGTAAGGGACGAGAGAGTCCATCGTTTTGCCGGCCAGCAAGGCGTTCCGCTGGGCAACACAACAGCTTCTGACCGCTTCTCGACCTGCTGTTATTCCACCAGACTGGGTGTTGGGCGGTGTGTGTGTGTGTGTGTGTGTGTGTGTGTGTGTGTGTGTGTGTGTGTGTGTGTGTGTGTGTGTGTGTGTGTGTGTGTGTGTGTGAGGGGAGAGAGAGAGAGAGAGAGAGAGAGAGAGAGAGAGAGAGAGAGAGAATTATATATATGCACTATAAGCATCACGCACACACATACACGTAGGCGCACGGTCGTCGCACCCATGCTTACATTGACAAAGTATTCAGCTAGCTATAGTCCACTTGCCCTGAATGGCCGCAGTGTGGCTGTTTGCAGCTCTTTGCTTTGCCTGTAAGTCGTAATGTGTGCCGTCACGTTACGAAAAGAAAAGGAAAGGAGAAACGAAAAAGAAAAAAGAAGAAGGAAAAAAACAAAAACAACAACAACAAAAAAACGAAGAAAGAAAGAAAGAAAAACACACACACGTTTCTTTTTGATTTAAAACGGAAGATCAATGCCAAGTTTTCACGCTAAATGTTTGCAGACGATACTGACGTTGCTGGTATTGATTCCAGAGCCTTTGAATGACTTCACCAACAAAGACACCGAGAGCACTCGTTTCTGTGCCTGTGTGAGAGGTGGTGGTGGTTGTTTTAACCTAGCGTTTTAGTCCCTGCCTTCTTTGAGTCAGGCGTATGAAAGGAATTTCCCCCAACAGCGTTGTGTGTGGTAATGACATTTTTGGAACAGAATTACCCGTACACACCAGGTCATTCTGTGTCATCGTGCCACGAAAGAAGCCTGCAAACTCTGTTGATAGGCAATGCATTATCCTGCTTGATATAATTATGTTACATATTAATGGAAAACCTGTTCAGGCGGAATCACTACAGGAACGACCAGACCACGTTGTTTTGCCAATGACCTTGTTAATTGGAGCAAGCTAACACGTGTCGCGCGATGGATCACAACGAATGGCGGTTTGTTTCAGAACTGAAATCGACCAACCCCGTCCTTTTGGATCAACGAAGAGTTCGGTTCAATAATAGAAACCTCGTTCGTTAAAAAAAGAGAAAGAACTTGATGGCAACGTAGTGTGTGTTATGGAATAGTATTCGATAATTATCTCCCCCCACTCGTTCCAGCCAACAGATATTCAATTAGTGTGAGAGAATTCAGGATGAAGATTCCAGGGTCCTGATGCCGCGCCCACTGTTCGCTCTTCCCGGAGCTGTCACAGCACGTGCAATATGGCCGACTGAGATGTGTCACAAACCGTAATTAGATGTCGTAATTGTCACCCCACGCACTCACTCACGCTGGCTGATTATAACGACATGGGGAGGACCTGTCGCAAACGACCCGAGCCAGATGACTAATTTCGCCCCCAGACTGTTGAATTTCAAAGTGATTGCAGTCGGTCATGTGGCTGATTTGAACACTTGCTAGGAGGGAGAGGGGTTGCCTTACAGAGGTCGCAGGTTTGCGGGGCCGGGTCACCTGCTTATGCTGATGATGGGGTTGGAGGTGTCGTTGGACATCGGCGACAGGTGCGGCGGGAAAAATGGCGGTTGCGGAGTCTTTTTCTCCCCCTGTGGCTTTGGGGGCCTTGGGCTTCCGGTTGTCGCTGTGGTTGTGTGTCCATCATTTCCCACGTTGTCACACCCCGTCATTCCCAAACCCTCAGGACTTCCGGGCCCCTCCGAATTCCCTCCCTCCACCCCCCTCCCCGCCCCCACCCACCCCTCTTTCTCTCCCGGTCTCTCCCCCCTCTCTCTCTCCCTCCCTCGCTCCCTCCATTGACGTATCTGTTCTCTAGAAGTTTGGACTGATTTGGCCTCCCCCCCCCCCAGTATACTATGTACATATATATCATAGGTTTTGCAAGGAGACCTTGTAAGACAAGACTAGGCTTTTTGTTTTGGCATTTTGGCTATACAACTGTACTTTGCGTGTGTGTTTTTGTTGTTGTTGTGTTTTTCGCAAGGACAGATTGTAAAACTAGGAATCTGTTTAAACTCTTTATCCTTGAGTAACTAATCAAAGATTAAGTCTCCCTCCCTCTCTCTCTCTCTTCGTGAAGAAAAGAAGGGTGTGGTTCCAACATCAAAGGTCAACGTCAGGCAGAGTCTGTAAAAAGGTTGAAGACCCCTCCTTTGACCCTGTCATTGAAGACCCCTCCTTTGACCCTGTCATTGAAGACCCCTCCTTTGACCCTGTCGTCGAAGACCCCTCCCGTGACCCTGTCGTTGAAGACCCCTCCCGTGACCCTGTCATTGAAGACCCCTCCCGTGACCCTGTCATTGAAGACCCCTCCTTTGACCCTGTCGTTGAAGACCCCTCCCGTGACCCTGTCGTTAAAGACCCCTCCCGTGACCCTGTCGTTGAAGACCCCTCCTTTGACCCTGCCGTTGAAGACTCCTCCCTTGGCCTTATTGCTGTAGACCCCTCCTTTGACCTTATTGCTGAAGACCCCTCCTTTGACCCTGCCGTTGACGACCCCTCCTTTGACCCTGTCATTGAAGACCCCTCCCGTGACCCTGTCGTTGAAGACCCCTCCATTTTTTAACTTACTTTTTAATACTGTGTCTACGCCGCAGGGCTCACTCGTGTACTCTGTGTCCGGATGCACATAATAGCAATAACAACTTCACAACAAACTTAAGGTTCACATTATGGAATCGCTGCACCGAAGTGCGTCTGATGCATACTCACGTTCATTGCTTTGGATCGCAGTCCCGTTGTGCCATAGCCCTGATATAACCCTATGTGGTTGACTGGGTTCAAAGCATCAACTAACTGATATAAAGCATCAACTAACTGATATAAGTAACTGCCCTGTGCCGTTGTTTGAACATACACAGGAATTTCGAGGCCAGCCGGCGGTCCTGTGAAAGCGTGCAGCCCTTCTTCCTGCAGGGGTGCAAATTGATGCACTTTAAAAGGAAGATGATGAGGGAGGTGGGGACCTGCCTTGTAACCCCGGTGACACTGCAATCTGCTCCTGTGGGCCGTTTTGACAAGAAGACACTTCGCAGCTTGTTTAGCCCCGTTTTCTGCTGTCACTTCCGTTGAGTTGTCTCGGTGACGGACATCCCCCCCATCCCCTATATTCGTGTGTGACACACATGCTCCTCTGACCCCCGACCCCCACCCGCTCCCCCCCCCTCCCTTTCCCACTCCTGCCCACTGTCTCCATTGAGGTCGCCTCCCACTCTGGTTGTTACCCGAGCTGATCGTGTGCCGTGCTTTTTGGAGTATTCCGGCGACCTCAGCACCCGTCGTCTGTTAATTGTCACTGCGTGACAACCTTGGTGCGCGATAAAGATCACCCACCCTCCCTCCCTCGTCGCTGCCTCTGTCTGTTACTGTGCTGTTCTGAAGTCTTCCCTGTCCTTTGGTTTTTGCTGCCACAGCTCTCTCTGTGTCTCTCTCTGTCTCTGTGTATATCTCTCTCTCTCTCTCTGTCTCCGTCTCTCTGTGCCTCCTTCTCTCTGTCTGTCTGTCTGTCTGTGTGTGTGTCTCTCTCCCCACTCCCCCTCCCCCAAAATAAGACAATATTCGCTCCCCTTGTCCCGGTCCGAACTCAGTGTTTTGTTGATGTGCATACTAAGACTTCTGTACGGTGTCAGACCTCGCTGTCCTTTTAAAAGACATGTATTCCTGGGTTGCCCTATTTTGTCGCGCCCAACACCACCCCACCCTTCCCTCCCCCTCACTTCAGCTCCCTTTGTTTTGTTGGTTAGTTTGTCGGCTCAGTCGCCCAAAACAAGTCTTCTCGGACCGGGCAGCAGTCCTCTCCGCTCTTACTCCCACCCCTTTGAAACCTAATCAGTCTTCTCTGTTACATCCTTCGTCCCCCACCCATGCTTTTCTCTCCGACCATTTTGGGGGAGTTCCCCCCACCATCCACCCCTACCCCCATTCCCTTTCTGGAGTTGCTGTCCTCTGCCAGGAGGATTGCCTGATTCCTCCTTGGGGCCCTGCAAGAGGGAGAAGTGGGGTTGAGTCAACCCGTTCAATTATTCATAAGCGTTCACACGTCTTTGATCTTTGTCTCGCGTTCGGTCTCCCCATGCCCCCCTTCTAACCCCCGCCCTCCCCCCCCCCCCCCATCTCCCCTCTCACCCTGTCCTTTCTTCTGTCCTAGAGACTGCAGGGACACTGGGTCAAGCAAGCCCCTCGCTTCCCCATCTCTCTGGTTATTGACGGATGGTTTTTAATTAAAACCCCTTTTTCCTCTTGTCGGCTGGACCTTTCTGCGGCTGCCGCTTTGGCATGGCGGTGATCGCCAGCACAGCGAGGGGCTTGCAGCCAGCATTCTGTCATGCACGTACGCACAGTTCACCACCAAACAAGGAATATCTTGTAGACATGATGGCCTGCTGAGCAGAGAATCGGCCCGTCTTTTTTCTTTCTTTCTTTCTTTCTTTCTTTCCCCCCTCCCCCCCTTCTCCTCCCTTCTCTCCATTACTGCAGACCATGTGGTTTCTTTATTGGCTATATACCAGCGACAGACACATCGTAATCAGTGGGAAATGTTAACTGTCTGCTTCAGTTCCTTCTTTGGCACATCTTTGGCTCTCTCTGTCTGTCTGTCTGTCTGTCTCCCCCTCCCCCAGTAGCTGTCTGATCCCCTTCAATCCTGCTCTCCAGCCAGACAATTACGATCCAGATCCGACAGCCGTACCTTTGTCACTCCTCGTGTGAAGACAAACACATCTGGTGAAACATCCTTTTTTTATTTTATTTTTTCCGCTGACCACAGAACAGTTTCCATCGAACACCGCGATTCGTCAGCCTCCTGCAAATCTGTTTAAAAACTGTTTCTGTACTGTCTGCATTTCCACAGCGGAGTTTGTGTCCCCATTCCTTGAGGTGTAATGTGTGTGTGTGTGTGTGTGTGTGTGTGTGTGTGTGTGTGTGTGTGTGTGTATATGTGGGTGTGGATACGTGTGTGTGTGTATGTGTGTGTGTGTGCGGATAGGTGTGTGTGTGTGTGTGTGTGGATAGGTGTGTGTGTGTGTGTGTGTGTGTGTGTGTGTGTGTGTGTGTGTGTGTGTGTGTGTGTGTATGGTAGTGTCATTGAATGGGGCGTTTACAAGTAATGTAAAGGATTATTTCTAAAGCGCTTACACCTGTCGTGAACCCGAACTGAACACTACAGAAACAATAAGGTTGACATAAATATACAGAACCAAGAAAACAATGAAATCCCACTAATTAGATAAAAAACTAGGCCTACACCACAGCACTTCATTCTCATCACTTCCAACAGACATATGCAAACGCGCGCGCGAGCACACACACACACACACACACACACACACACACACACACACACACACACACAGCGATCGATTCAGTGTTCACAAGGGAAAAGGTGGGTCTTGAAGGCAGATTTAAATGATCCTTCGTTATTATTATCATTAGGTCAAAAGCGCCTCTTTGGTGAATCGTATTTATATTCGTCCCATGCAGGTGACACGTAACAGCAACAGAATACCATGCGACACAAAGCCTCGCCGACTGAAAACCACTGTACAGTTGCCGATTGAAAGACACATTACAGTTGCCGCCAGACGAACGGCTTAAAGATGCTGTCCTAAGTAGGCGGCAGACGAAAGGCCCATCCAGTGGGCCCGTAAAAGGTGTAAGGCAGCAGCGGGAGGAGTCCGGTGTTTATGGAGAGGCAGACGCTCCGTCCTGTCCTGGTTCTTGTGCTCGATGTGTCCGTGGTACCACGCCGGTCTGTCCCTGGCCCTTTCACTCGCTTCCTCGCCATTCACACGCAACATTTACCCACCAGCTTTGCGTCTCAAAGTCTGCAAGAAATCCCGATTCAAAAAGGCGTTTCTCTTCATTTTTTTCTTCTCTCCTTTCCTTCTTTTTAGATTTTTTCAGATTTTTTTTTATCCGCCTTCGCGACTTTCTTCTCACTTTTATCCCCCAACATCCGTCTGAGAACTTGATCGGGAACCTGAAGGGGGCAAAAAGAAAAAAAGGAAAAGAAGAAAAGAAGAAAGTCGCCGTGGCTCGGAGGGCTCGAAGAATCGAAGATCTTTTTTATTTTTCCTCCTCCTCCTCCCCCTCTCTCTCTCTCTCTCTCTCTCTCTCTCTCTCTCCCCCCTCACCCTTCGTCTTCTCCTATCTCTCTGTCCGTTGGCATTAAAACCTATCGCCCCTGTTTGGAGTCTTCCCTTTCAAAAGACGCCGGGGCTTTGTTTGCCTTTCATCGCTCGTGCAAAGCTGGCGTGTTTGAGTTTGAATTTTTATCCGCGTATCGCCCGCTCTCTGCCCGTGTGCTCGGGGGCCGGTGGGAGCGGGGCGGGTGTGGACCTGGGGTGTCGGCAAGCATGCTGGAGGGGCGCACGACACGGCGCTGCGTTTTTATCGGCGGCCGCAGGTTGTTGAGACGGGCTTGCTTACATCGGCCCATTGTGTACACACACCGCTGCAAGGGCCGCCCCGCTTTTGGTGCCACGCCGCAGGGCTGGGGCACGTGCAACGCGATGCCTGGGGTGGTGGTGGGCGTTGGGTGGGTGGGTGGGTGTCTGCTGGGGGGGGGGGGGGCGGGGGGAGGAGGGGGGTAGCAGCGCGGTTCGGGTGACAGTGGTGGTCCAAATGTGGAGTGAAGTGTCCAATTCATCAGAATTCGTTTTCTATTAGCCGCAGTAATGTACACATCCTCCCGGCCCCCCACTCCTTCTCCTCCCCTTCCTCCCCCCTACGTCTCCCCCCCCCCCTCCTCCGTCGCTCAAATGCACACGCGCGCGCACTCTTAAAATCCAGAAGACCCAGAAGATTCGATAAAGTTTCCCGAAATAAAAGTTCAAGTTGTCAATTCAAAGACGTGCGAATTTACGACTGCCCACGCATCCAAGCGGACGCAGAACGTTCGAACTTTTAAGATGTGACTTCACGAAGGTCGTGTTATGCATCCGTGTGATGATATCTCCGTCACATCCTGCCACTGTGAACTTGTGGACACTGTGAACACATACAATGTAGAACTTTTCATTCGGTCCACGAGGTTCAGCTTTGTGTGTGAGTTTGAGAAGACGTCCACTGTGGTGCGGCATCGTCTTTCCAGACCGTTCGGTTTTACCTTCCCGCTGTGGACACTCGTCACTGCTGCCGCTGGACTCACGCAGTAGCTGACCGCCGCTGGGTAATAACACAGCAAGCGGCGCCAACTTCAGTCACACCAGGCCTGAAGGCCAACTTCAGTCACACCTGGCCTGAAGGCCAACTTCAGTCACACCTGGCCTGAAGGCCAACTTCAATCACACCTGGCCTGAAGGCCAACTTCAGTCACACCTGGCCAGAAGGCCAACTTCAGTCACACCTGGCCTGAAGGCCAACTTCAGTCACACCTGGACTGAAGGCCAACTTCAGTCACACCTGGCCTGAAGTCCAACTTCAGTCACATCTGGCCTGAAGGCCATCTTCAGTCACACCTGGCCTGAAGTCCAACTTCAGTCACACCTGGCCTGAAGGCCAACTTCAGTCACACCTGGCCTGAAGGCCAACTTCAATCACACCTGGCCTGAAGGCCAACTTCAGTCACACCTGGCCTGAAGGCCAACTTCAGTCACACCTGGCCTGAAGGCCAACTTCAAGTCACACCTGGCCTGAAGGCCAACTTCAGTCACACCTGGCCTGAAGGCCAACTTCAGTCACCCCTTGGCCTGAAGGCCAACTTCAATCACACCTGGCCTGAAGGCCAACTTCAGTCACACCTGGCCTGAAGGCCAACTTCAGTCACACCTGGCCTGAAGGCCACACGACACCAGTCCAGCCTGGACTGAAGGCAACAGGGTCACCACCCAGGCGGTCCAAATGGGCCAACGACAATAGAATTTCAAACCCAATTGGGCAAAAGGCAACAGAGTGTTCAGATGCTTTGTTCCCTCCTTCTCTCCTTTTCAAAATGAGGAATAAGGATGTGGTGGAGAGAGAGAGAGAGAGAGAGAGAGAGAGAGAGAGAGAGAAAGGCGAGGGGAGGGAGAAGAATTATCATTGTTTCCATGGCAACCGTACTAAACAGCATCCTGCGACAGAGAGAAATTGACACTGGGCCTCGGCGTGGCGCGTTATTGTCTTGATTAGAGCAGCAGCTCGCTGACAGAGATTAAAGCCTTAGCCTCGCTGCACACACACACACCACACACACACACACACACACCACACACACACACACACACACACACATCACACACCACACACCCCACAAACACACACACACACACACACACCACAATCACACACACACACACACACACACACACACACACACACCACACACACACACATCACAATCACACACCACACACACACACACACACACACACACACACACACACACACACACACACACACACACACACTCACATCACACACGCACATACACACACACACACACCACACACACACACACACACACACACACACAACACACACACACACACACACTGACAGACAGACACCAGACACACACACACACACACAGACACACACACACACGCACACACGCACGCACGCACGCACACACATCCACACCACGCACGCACGCACGCACGCCCCCCCCCACACACACACACACACATACACGCTGGGCAGGCAGGCAAGCAGACCGCGGGATAAGCGACCGGAGGACGCTGTCAGGGATCAGGTGGGGACGGACAACCGGAAGTCCACCTTACACGCCACTTCCGGCTGTCCGTCTGAGAAGTCTGCGTGCCTCCTGCTCGTGGACGAGCCGCTGTCCCTGCAGCTACGGTCTTCCCTGTCTGCCCGGGTAGTGTTCGTCTGCACTCCTTCACACACTCCTTTCTCTACTATGGGGGAAGGGGTACTAGATTTGCGGAAATTAAGGCCCCCTCTGCTGAGAATCCACGGCTCTTTTCAGTCGGAGCAGGTCAGTAAGGAAGTAAGGAACTGGATTTTAGCGTCCTGTCAACCGCATAGGGTAAACCTCAAGACGATCAAACTATGCCAGGTTTCGCTGCGCGCGCGCGCGTGTGTGTGTGTGTGTGTGTGTGTGTGTGTGTGTGTGTGTGTGTGTGTGTGTGTGTGTGTGTGTGTGTGTGTGTGTGTGTGAGTGTATGTGAGTGTGTGTGTGTGTGTGTGGATGTGGATGTGTGTGTGTGTGCGTGTGTGAGTGTATGTGAGTATGTGTGTGTGTGTTTGTGTGTGTGTGTGTGTGTGTGTGTGTGTGTGTGTGTGTGTGTGTGTGTGTGTGTGTGGTGTGATTGACAGATTCTAGCTTTGCATGCTTAAGTCCGGTGAAGGTCAGGTTCTAGCTTTGTATGCTTAAGTCCGGTCAAAGTCAGATTCTAGCTTTGCATGCTTAAGTCTGGTGAAGGTCAGATTATAGCTTTGCATTTTTGGCCCACAAGAAGCATTAAACAGTTCTTTACAAGTTATCCAGTTTGTCGCTCATCCTTCTCAGTTGAGCGTCATAGCGAGCTGACGAATTCACGCACATCCTCCACGTTAGTTTCT
Organism: Alviniconcha marisindica; assembly: GCA_018857735.1. Lineage (NCBI taxonomy): Eukaryota > Metazoa > Mollusca > Gastropoda > Provannidae > Alviniconcha > Alviniconcha marisindica. The sequence goes on from JABMCL010003328.1 coordinate 325,750, forward strand.
ACGCACCATTGTCGTTCCCATGTCTGGAAGATAGAGGCTAGTTGGTGGGAGGGGGCAGGGGGGGCTGGCTGTCGTTTGTCTGTCCGGTTGTCATCCGAGTCTTCTGATTGTTCTCTTGAGTTTGTGGCGACGTGCTTGTCAGCCACCAGACCCCCGTGGCCCGGCCCTCGACGTCCTCCGTCGTGGGTTGTCGGCTTCCGGTCCCGGGCCTGCCTCGTGTGTCAGCCGTGGAGGGCTTCCCTATCGCTCCGGCTGCTGTGGGCCTCTTCTTTTCCGCGCTGGGCTGTCTCCGTACTCCCCCTCCCCTGTTCAAGCAAATTGGGGGCTGACATCTCGGGGTCGTCCTTATAGTCACTCGGGGCGTTCTTATAGCGTCCGCGCAGTCTTGGAAATGTCAACTTCATTAACCGCGTTGGTACTCGTACGGAGACTCCACTGCTTCCAGTAGCGACTCTTATTGTCCTGGTTACAAGCTGCCGTTGAAACCGGTGCGTTTGGTTGTGTGACCGAGATGGTCTCGGTGGGTTCGGGTAAGTTATATTGGCTGATCTCTGACGCGACAAGTCTCAGTTGCCGTTCTGGTTCCGCTCTCGTGCTCCGCTCGTCTGTTGGAAGACTGGGCGTGTGCAGACAGGCCTTGGTTCCTGTTCCCTGAAGACTGGGCGTGTGCAGACAGGCCTTGGTTCCTGTTCCCTGAAGACTGGGCGTGTGCAGACAGGCCTTGGTTCCTGTTCCCTGAAGACTGGGAGTGTGCAGATAGGCCTTGGTTCCTGTTCCCTGAAGACTGGGCGTGTGCAGATAGGCCTTGGTTCCTGTTCCTTGAAGACTGGGAGTGTGCAGATAGGCCTTGGTTCCTGTTCTCTCCGGTCTCCCTGGGCCTCGTCCGTCTGTTGAAAAGGACTGTGGGCGTACATATAGTCCTTGATTCCTGCTGTCTCCTGTTTTCCATGTCTGTTGAAAAGGACTGTGTGAGCGTACATATAGTCCTTGATTCCTGCTGTCTCCTGTTTTCCCTGTCTGTTGAAAATGACAGCGTGGGTGTGCACATGGCCCTTGATTCCTCCTGCCTTGGTGGGTCGGCCTCTCAGGTCTGCATGGGTTTTCCTCTCCTGCTTTCTTGTCTAAGTAGTTCTGGCTGTTTCCACTTCTGCATCTGGATCTCGATGCTCGCTTTGCCTCCCCTAATTTGAAAATAAAGAGCATTCTGTATTGATTTACAAGTTCCTCGTCTGGTCTCGCAGCCTTGATTTTTGTCTCCCGGTTGAAAACGAAATGCATTTTGTTATTGATTTACAAGCTTCCAGACTCGGCTGTCGTTTTTCTTCATCTTCTTCTTCTTCTTCTTACATTGATTGGACATTTCTGATCTGTTATCAACGTAGTTTCCATTTTGGAACGGACGCAGGCATAATAGGCCCTTGAACGTGAGCTAGATAGGGAAAGTCTACAGTTATTGACATCCTTGGTGGCGGCTTGATAGAAATCCAGATTGGCTTCATAGCCCTTGGCCAACCTTCTCACCCACGACTTTCCTTCTGCAGTAATTGCTTTTTCCTTCTTCACAACAGCTAATGCTCTCAAGATCCGCCCCGGGGTTAGCTACACTATTGATGGATACAGTATGTAAGCAACTCTAGCGTACATAGTCAAATTAATCAATCATGCGTGTTAGTATGGAAATCAAACACATCCCTCCCCCCACCCCACCCCACCCCACCCACCCCTGTAAATTTCCGTTTTGTTGGACCTACCCCGCTTTACACGATTACATTTTATCATGTTTTCTGCTCAAAGATGCTTCCAAATATTTGTCATACGTGTTTATCGTTCTTCTTCTTTCAAAAACTGCCTCCTTCCGAGTAGGTTTTTGCGTACAAGGAGATATCATCTCCAATGATTCCGTCCGTTTAAATTAATCGCGACAGATCGTTGTAGGGGGAAAGAGGAGGGGAAGTGATTTTTGCATGGGGAAGAAAGAGGAGGTAATCTTTGGCCCTGGGTGCGAATGGCGAGCGACGTGGAGTATGATTCCATCGGCGATGTCTGTCAAGACAAATTCCTGCTCAAGCGACAGGGTTCCGGCCAGCACATTTCTCATCCGCCCTTCAGGGTCTCTCGCGTTAGACAAGACAAAAGATGCTTCCCCCCGATTTGTAAAGTGGTCAGATTCGAACAGAAAAATGCTTCCCCTTTGTCCAATTACCAGCCGTCTTGGACCAGATGTCGCCGAGGGGAGGCAATTCTCCCCTGACTCACTAGGGGGCGCTACTAGCCGCCTTTTTTTTTTTGGAAATCGTTTTTATTGGGGTTGTATTGTCTTGTTGTTTGTCGGTGTATTTCTTTTGTGGTCTGACTGTCTTTAGACAGTTTTATTGAGGTTACAGCTTACTTACTCTTCTCGTTTTTGTTTTAGCATAGCTCTTTTTGTGGTCTGATTTTCTTTAAATAGTTTTCTCTGGGTTTCTTTCTTGTTTGTCAGTTGAAGGAATATTCTGTGTGTTTGTGAGTTTGTTTCAAGTTTTTGAATAATTTTATTGGGAGGCACTTTCTTCTTGTTTGTCGATGGATTTCGTCTGTGATCTAATTTTTATTTTTATTTTAAAATTATTTTTTACCCTCCTTGTTAATCTTGTTAGTCTATGGACTTCATCTGCTCGCACTTTGAATGAACTACGGATAGTTCAAAACTGATATCGTGTCTGTCTCATTTCATCCTTTTTGTGTGCCTGTCATGTTTGTACCACTATTCATCTTTTCTCTCACAAGGACGAGATCAGGAAGGATGGCTTACGGGTCAGTTGGCCAGGACTCCTGTGTGTATAGGTTTTCCTGTTGCTTGGTTACAGAGCGCAACCTTTCCGGCCTTTGTCACGCTATATGTGTGTGCTTATGCATAGACTGTATAAGACGGTCAAGACTCAGACGTCGGACATGATTAGTTGGAGTTCAATAGAAGACCAATGAAAACCGGCGCTGCAAATGGAAATGAAGACAAAGGTTTCTGATCTGACTTGAGTGTAGTTTTGAACAGGACTGAGACGAGGTTTGAGTGTGTGTTGACTTATAAAAGTGCTTGTTCGCCCTGGGCGGTTGAGAGGACCTTAAAATTCTCTACTAATTAAACTGAAGCTTGAACAAAGGAGATTTGCTCGGTCGAGTGACCATCAAAACTCAGTCGTCTTAAGTCATGTGGAACAGTCATCACATGAAGGCTCATGTTGCTCAGTTGCTGGAACAGTTTGCGTGTATTTCTGTACCTACAGGTTTAGTTAGACTGGAAGTTGTAACACTCTTCACCATTCCTGTTTCGGATACTGTGCGGCGAGCGCATGTTTAGCGGCAATTCCAGACACGAATAAAACGGATCATTGTTACACAAAAGATGGGAGAGGCAATTGCGGAGTCGACAGTCGCATTCAGACCGACATGACTGAAACGAGCCGGTCGCCAGACAGTCTAGTTCTCAATGAACTAAAAATTATTCATCCCTTTGGTTGCCATGTCAGCGGACAATATAGCGCTTCTGGGCCGGCAGCATTTGCAAACAACAAGGAGACCATTGGCCACAGAAGTGCTAACCGTTAGTCCTGTTATTCCAACCACGCAACTCATTCACTCGCCCAGCAGAAGGAAGTGTTGACAGTTCTTCATTGGTACCATCTGCCAGGAAGAAGCCCTACCCCTACCCCCACTGCAATTCCCTCATCCACCTCCCCCCCTCCCCCCCCCCCCCCCCCCCCCCACCCTCCCAACCATCGTCTCATTCCAGCCTTCTACCTTAGTGAGTGCCCGTGGTCCCCAGTGTGTCGTGTGTGTGTGCTGCACAGCCATCAAGGCTCCATTGTTTCCCCACACAACGCTGTGACAGTCAGGCCACAGCAGACGGAGGGAGACGGATGGACGTCTTAAACATTCAAATCACAAATTAAGGGGGCGGGGGGCGGGGGTGGGCAGGAAGGAGGGGACGGGTGAGCGCCCTTTGTCTTTGCTGCTGAGGGTGCTTGCTCTTTTCTTTTTGTCGTCGTTTTCTTTTTTTTTATCGCCGTTTCAGACGATCACCTCGGCTTGTCGTTTCTGTGGCTGGGTGTGCGGTGAAGGGAGTGCTACTGGGTGTGAAATATTGGATGGACGACTGTAATGTTTTGTCAACTGCGCTCTTTGACAGGGTGTGTGTGTGGTGAAAGGAGTGTTGGGTGTGCGGTGAAGGGAGTGTCACAGAGTGTGAAATACTAGACGGACGACTGTAATGTGTTTTGCCAACTGCGCTCTTCGGCGACGAGTCCGGTGTGTTGGTTGCTGGGTGTTGGGAACAGTGGCACGGAAAGCATTCATTGTACGTAACCTGTGATGAGCTGTTTATGTGAGTTTATGGGACATGTGTGTGGGGGAGGGGGGGGGAGCATCCTGCAGCACAGGGTAATATGGGGTGGGGGTGGCATCCTGCAGCACAGGGTAATATGGGGTTGGGGGCATCCTGCAGCACAGGGTAATATGGGGGGGGGGGGGGACATCCGCAGCACAGGGTAATATGGGTGGGGTGGGGGGGACATCCTGCAGCACAGGGTAATATGGAGTTGGGGGTTGCGGGGGGGGGGGGGGCATCCTGCAGCACAGGGTAATATGGGGTTGGGGGGGACATCCTGCAGCACAGGGTAATATGGGATTGGGGGGTTGCGGGGGGGGGGGGGGGATCCTGCAGCACAGGGTAATACCAGGGTAATACAGGATGATAAATACTGAACAGTAGTTGTTAGTAAGCTTACCTATTTCCACAGATTGACTGGGAGGTCTAGGCTATCTTGGCAGTTCCAAGTTCCACCTACATATTACATAGACTGGCTTGGTTTTTTCCTGTAGGGTCACTCGTAGGTCAATCTCCTTTTTACGTTGGTGGCTAAAAAGAAAACAGTATTGCGTCAAGCAGCCTGTTTTTGCTGCACCTTGCCTGTGTTCGATAACAGCAGCTCTGTGCTGTGTTTCTGACAATCGGCAGTGGAGCATCGGCTGCCTGGTGGTTCCAGAAACCTAGAAGCCTTGTGTAATTATAGCCCTCCAAAATCGGAAACTCCCTCCCTCCTCCCCTCGCCCCCCACTCTCTTTTCTTCCTCTCTCCCCTTCCTTCCCTCCATCTCTTTCACATTTCCCCCTCTCTCTCCCTCGCTTCCCTACTAACCCCCCCCCCCCCCCGCCGCCCCCCTGTCTTGCCTCCTCTCCCTCCATCCCTCTCCCCCTCCCCCCCGCTTATACTCTCTTCCTCCCCCTATCTCTCCCTCCCTCTCCCCCCTCTCTTTCCTCCCCTCCCCTCTCTTTTCCCTCCCTCTCCCCCCTCTCTTTCCCCCCTCTCTTTTCCATCCCTCTCCCCCTCTCTTTCCCCCCTCTCTTTCCTCCCTCATCCCCCTCTCTTTCCCTCTCTCTTCTTCTCCCTCCCCCTCCTATATCTCTCCCTCCCTCCATATCGCCTCTCTCCCCCTCCCTTCACCCCTCCTCTTCACCTCCTTCCCCCCTTCCCCTCTCTCCCCCTCCCTCCTTCCCCCCTCTCTACCTCTCTCTTTTCCACCTCCCTCCCCTTCCCCTCCTCCCCCCCCTTCTCTCCCCCTCTCTCTTCCCTTCCTCCCCCTTCCCTCTCTCCCCCTCCCTCCCTCCCCCTCTCCCCCTCCCTCTCCTCCTCTCCCCCCTCTCTCCCCTCCCCTCTTCACCTCCCTCCCCCTCCCCCTCTCTCCCCCCCTCTCTCTCTCCCCCCTCTCTCCTGTCACCCCGGGCGGCTGCCGGTGCTGCCTTATCAAAGTTGTACCCTCTTTTTGCCTCCTGCATCCAGACAAGTGGAGTTCAAGTGTGTGTGCCGGGGCAAAAGAAAGCAAGCAAACAAATAAACTAAACAAAACGACGTAATCGGTCGATAGTCCTTCACACAAACGTAGCGGTGAACGGATTTTTGTTTTTCTTTCTCAAAACGAATGCACAGTTCTAAAAACACACCAGGATCGCCTTTTCTGCTTCTTTCGGTCTGTTTTTAGTTATTTTTGTCTTTAATGTATTTGTTTTATTTTACTCTCCCGAATATGCAGTTTTCGCATAGACACAGACGCGCATACACACACACACACACACACACACACACACACACACACACACACACACACACACACACACACGGGCACGCACACTACACACACACACACACACACACACACACACACACACACACACACACACACACACACACACACACACACACACACACATTGGCGTTCATTGCAAAAACACTCCATTTCGAGTCAGTTCTGCCTTTGGGTGTGGCAGACCTCACATTGACAGATACCTCACATTGACAGATACTGGAACTGTCAAGTTTTCATCTCAGAGAGTAAGTAGTGCTCAGTGTTTTCACAGAGCAGCATCGCTGCGGAAGGCGCGTGTTTGTTCGCACCAGAACACCCTCTCTCCCTTCAATACCTACCTAGATGCTTTTCAACGAGAAGACAAATTTGCTCAGGAAATGTGAATTACATTGTTCTCCAGAAATCGAACAATCAAAGTTTCAACGTGCAGGCACAGTTTGTGCGTGTCTTCCCCGTATTGTTCAGAAACCTACCAGGACTGCGTTAAACTTGAAGCGCTTGGTTGACTGGTTATGGACACGAGTGAGGATAGTGTGTGGTGTGTGTGTGTGTGTGTGTGTGTGTGTGTGTGTGTGTGTCTGTCTGTCTGGTGGGGGGCGTGGAGAGGGGTGATGGGGAGGAGAGGGGAGGAG
>JABMCL010003328.1:335000-347500 GCA_018857735.1 Alviniconcha marisindica
TTTGTCCCTCACAATTAATGAAACATTAAAATGGCTCTCATCGCCGCCCACCTTAATGCACGAGTCATTGTGGTGGTGGCAATGTAGCGATAGGTATATATAATCTCCCTGCACCCCCCCCCCCCCCCCCCCCCAACCTCCACTGGCTCGTCCCTAACAGGCCGGTGGTTGCTGTGGACATAATGCAACATTGAACGGGAACGCCGTCACGCGCCCATCTGTCTTCCGGGTCTCAACGTGCGGGTCGGTGCCCTCCGGTCGCCGACGTCGACCTGCCTGCCGGACAAAACGCCTTCCTCCGCCCCGTCAACACCGGAGGGAGCCCCACACCTCCACCATCAGCCCGCGCAACGACCACCCGTCAAGTATCGACTTCACTGCACTTCGTGATGCCCGCCCCCCGCCCCCTGCTTCCCAACAGCCCCCTTCCCCGTGAAGGCACCCTTTTCACTGTAGTATCGATGGCAGAGACGGGTATATACCCGTAGCTGGTAGTGCAGGCCTTGCGCTCTGAGAGAGGCAGAGAGAGAGGGAGAGAGAGAGATCTTACGGGTGGCGTGAGACAACAAAGATGGAGAAGAAGTATGCATGGGGATGGGTTTGGTACGTGTATGAGAACTTCAGTTGTGGGTTTACTCTTGTGGGTCTCTCTTCTTTTATGTGACACTCTCTCTCTCTCCCCCTCTGTGTGTGTGTGTGTGTGTGTGTGTGTGTGTACGGTTTGCTTGTGATTTATTGGCTTGCGCTTTGAACTGATGTAAGAGAATTTGACTGTGTGATTCGTCCTGAGGTGGCCCTATGCAGTTGACTGGACGTTAAAAATAACTACCCCCCCCCACACACACACACACACACACACTACCACCACCACCACCCCTCTCTCTCTCTCTCTCCGAGGTGACCCTGTGCGGTTAACAGGACGTTAAAACCCAAGTACTAGCTACCCCCGCCCCCCCCCCCCCCCCCCCCCCCACCTCTCTCTTTTTCTCTGGCATGTACGTTTTTCAGGGGATCTTTTGAGGGATTGGCCCGATCAAGCAGAAACATCTTTCTTCGATTAAGTTGCGGCGGCGACGTGGTTTTATGGTGGACTAGTGGAGTGTGTGTTGTTGATTTTTTTCCCCCTCTCAGGTCGTGGAAGATAGAATATACTGGCGATGGTCTGTGTACAACACCTGACCAGTGAGAAGGAACGTGGATCTGCCTGGTCAGTGGTTATCACCGACTGAAATAAAATTCGTTCAGTTCAGTATCGGCACAGAGCTCGCAGAATCCCAAGAGCAGGCAGCAGCGGCAGTAAGCGTGAAGCTAAGAAATGAATAGATCTTCTGTCAAGTGCCCGAGCGTCTGTTTACCCGCCAAGCCCACTGTCAGGTCTCTGAGGTCCCTCTAATGGCGCTGATTGCAAAGACGTCAGGCTATTGATGACTTCTTTCGGGTTGGCACCGTCAGTTTACATGTCAACCACTCGCTAGCCTATCTCTCTCTGCCTCTGCCGTCTTTAAAGGGGCATTCGCTGCGCTGCAGTCAGTAAACAAAGACGGTTAACTGGCTCGGCAGACGTCACACGTCACGTGCTGCACGTGATCCTTTCTTGGCCAGAGCTGCTGGCTAGCAGATGTTGTAAATTGTAACTTGGCGATGTTCCTAATAAGTTTGAACGTTTAACTGCTGGCCATTGTAGGTTGTAAATTGTAACTTGGCGATGTTCCTAATAAGTTTGAACATTAACTGCTGGCCCAGTATATGTTGTAAATTGTAACTTGGCAATGCTCCTAATAAGCTTGAACGTTTAACTGCTGGCCAGTATATATTGTAAACTGTATCTTGGCGATACTCCTAATAAGTTTGAAATTTTTGCGTTGTCCAGCCAGTATTTTCTTTGTAAAACTCAGCGCTGCGTGTTGACGAGAACAAGAAAATTCGCATTTTGTGTTTTGTCATCATAAATAGTGTTCTTTTTAACCTCCTATGTGTGGGATCTTGTTTTAGAACGCTAGCAGTCATTCTTGCTTCAGATTGTCAGTAAACCTGTATTTCAACCTAGGCCCTAGCAACGGATACCTGAATCGCCACCTGCGATAACTATGACCGTGCATACGAGTGAAGACAGTATTAAGATTGTATAGGATTGGAGATTTAAGTATACATTTTTGCGGATCTTGTTAAGCATGGTGTGCTCACCCGTGTCGCTGAGATTCGGTGCTATAGAAATGACCGCTGGTAGTATTAGTGTTGTTGTTGTTGTTGTTATTCTTGTGTGCGTGTGTTTTTGCCATGCTTTGTATAAAAAGGTTTGTTCATTTTCGTTTGTTTTGTATGTTTGTATACCATTGATTTGTGTAATTATGGGTATTTGCGCATTGTATGTTTTTCTTTAAGTTGTAAAGCGCTTTGAGTTTCCGAAAGCTCTCTTGTAAGTTCCCTATTATTGTTATTCCTACTACGATTAAATTGAAGATGCGTAATCTCCACCAGTGTCACAGAGCGCAGAACAGCGTACGGTGCTGCTGACAGACGGACCCGGTCACGTCTCGCAGTCTGCTGCAGACTGGCGTCTCTCTCCATCACCATCTGCATCTCCTGCATGCACTCACTGGCGTCACTCTCCATCACCATCTGCATCTCCTGCATGCACTCCAATCACCCGCCTTGTTTATGGCTTTTGCCAGCAGATCGCCGAGCGCGGCGGCGTTAAACGCGCCCAGATAAGGAAGGCCCCCTCGTCGGGACACGGCGCGGCTCGGCCCAAAGACTCGCGTGAGTCTTACTCGTGCACAGGAGCGATCCCGAAAGTCAAGCGAGTGCGGCGGAATGAAGTTTGCATCCCTCCGTTTTAATTGCCTGCGGAGAATAGCGACCGCGCTTCCCCGGGGCTTGTGACAACGGAGTGGATTTGGAAACAGAATCGCTGAGTAAGGGGCGGGATCGCTTTGAACTCATTAAAAGCAGCAATCAAGGCGCGGCCGGCGTTCTTCTTTGATCTCTTCATACAGTGCGCCAACACTGGGGGGCCATAAAATCCGCACACTTGTGTTTTGTCCGCTGCCTGCTAAATCATTCATAACCAGCCCGCTGTTTTTGCAACTCGTAAAGCCCGGCCATGCGGCAACTCCTTCTCTGGGACACGGACCCCACTTTGATCATCTGCCCTGCGCGTGTGTGATGGTCCGGGGCCACCGTTACGCAAGCAGGCTACCCGAGATACGAGGGGTGGGTGGATGGATGGGAGAGAGGTGGGGTGGGGAGAGGGTGTATGTGCCGCATTCCAGACTTCTTCCAACCTACCTACCTGCCACCAGCAACCAAACCACCGGTCCGGCCGGTCGACCAACCGCTGCCGCGCCAAAGCGGGTGTCACACTTTCGGAAGGAAACGAACACGTCCATGAAGGCGATAATTGTCCCGGAAGCTGAAGGCGCAGTAACGCGCGAGTTGAAAGTAGTTCCTTGATGCCGCGAGGTAAAGTGGCTCGTTATGGTCAGTGTCTAACTCCGGCACTCCGACCTTCGCTTTCCGGCACTTCCAGCATCGTTTCCGGCACCCTTCCTCCAAACTCTGCCACAACTGCTTACGCCACCGAAGGGGAACTCTTTATCTCCGCGCAGCTGTCCATGTCGGTTGCACGGACGCTGTCAACGCCCTCCGAAAGGTGTGGCTAATAATAAGACTGGAAGCAACACAGCGTCCAAGCACGCACGTCAACACGATATCCAAGCTCGTCCGCCCCGGGGTAACAAAAAGAAAAAAAGGTCCTTCTTGATTCCGACGATTTGGGTTTTATTTCTGCAGGCGTAAGCAATGTTTTTTGTTTTGCTTTGTTGTTTTTGCCAGATATAATTTGAGTTGTCTGCCACAAAGTTACTGCCATCTGAACATCAAGGGAAAAATCTTTCCGTTAGCTGACAGTTTTTCGAGACCTATGGCGTAATCAATTACGGCAGTGGTTGGAGAAAACTGTGGTAAACCTGTGCTTGGAGACTGTAGGATATACAGGGCAGCGTGGTGAACGCTTCACGTGACGTTTGTTGTGGTTCTGTGTGTGTGGGGGGGGCGGAACTGACCTTGTGACTGTAACAAGTGTAGAGCTGATTGTAACTGGAACTCCCAGTCCGTCGATTGTAAATAATTTGTTAGTAAACTCTGACGGGTACCTGTTCTGGTCGTAATTAAGCCTTTACAGTTTGTTTTCTTTGATACAAATGATACTAGTAAGCGGCCGTAAGGAACTGCTGCTGGAGCATGAAACCGTCTCTTGTCTAGTAATCCCCCCTCCTCCAACACACAACCCCACACCCCCGAAACAGCTCACGCGCCGGTCACACGCGCGCTGCACATAAACACACGCACGCAGCACACATCACCCACACACACACACACACACACACACACACACACACACACACACAACACACACACACACACACAAACACACACCCCACACACACACACACACACACACACACACACACACACACACACACACACACACATGGATTCTGTGCGCAGTGATCCGAACTGCCAAAGATAGGAGCTTTGATTAGATTTTTCGAGGGCAGGAGGAAAGACTAGAGGACGGCATTGTGCGACAACAGCGACATTAAGTCAGGTGTTGTTGTCCAACGAAAACCTTTCATGCAGTCTGCCGGCACAGCACTTTTTCACACCCACTGGACAATAGCAGCTGGAAATACACGTGGGAACAATCGATCGTGTCAATCGATAATCTCTCTCTCTCTCTCTCTCTCTCTCTCTCTCTCTCTCTCTCTCTCTCTCTCTCTCTCTCTCTCTACCTCCCTCCCTCCCTCCTCATCTCTCTCCCTTCCTCTCCTCCCTCTCTCTCTACCTAATGTGTGTGTGTGTGTGTGTGTGTGTGTGTGTGTGTGTGTGTGTGTGTGTGTGTGTGTGGGAAGGGGAGAGAGAGAGAGAGAGAGAGAGGGGAGTGGGGGTGTGTGTTGTGTGTGTGGTGGTTTTGTGTGTGTGTGTGTGTGTGTGTGTGTGTGTGTGTGTGTGTGTGTGTGTGTGTGTGTGAAAGAGAGAGAGTGTGTCATTTGTGATATACAAATTCTGAATTAAAACGAATTTGCTACGCTTGACTGTTGAAGAAGAAAAATAAATGCGGGTGGATACGATAGAGCCTAGAGAGAGAGAGAGAGAGTGTATCATGTCTGTCAGTCTGTCCTGGTGAGCAGAGAGTGTTTCGTTTCGCCTGACGAGGCCTGGACACAAACATCTGTGCATAACAAAGAACTGCAGCGGCTGCCTGCTGTGGCACTGCCGGGGCGTCTGGCACTCTGGGTCAGGCGTGTTGCTCCACAGGCCACCAACCCACAGCGGACTGCAATGCCATTACCACTCACCTCATTGGTGCCTGCACCTCCAGCATCAGTCTCGCTCAACTTGTAAAATATATTGTAAATTTTTTATTTTTAAAAATTGTTTAATATCAGTGAGAAGCATCATCCGACCCATTTGGTTTGATCCACCGATCGGCCAGTCCACGAAATAGCACACGTGACTAGACGTGACAGCAGCGACCGACCAATCCACGAAATCAGCACACGTGACAAGACGTGACAGCAGCGACCGACCAATCCATGAAATCAGCACACGTGACAAGACGTGACAGCAGCGACCGGCCAATCCACGAAATCAGCACATGTGACTAGAAGTGACGTGACAGCGGCGACCGACCAACCCACGAAACCAGCACACGTGACTAGACGTGACAGCGGCGACCGATCAGGAAATTGATCTGCCCGAGTCAGTCAATGGCGCATTGCATTATAGTTAAGTAGATTAGCCTGGCTGTCTGATTCACAATAGTAGTCATATCAATCATTCGTGGGGGGGGGGGGGGGGTAATGTGTCTGAATCCCAACATATTAACTTTATACCCTAGCATCGGCTGGAGTAACGTATTTGAATCCCAACATACTAGCATACTACCCTAGCATCGGTAATTCTGGACTGGGGGAGGTATAATTGGGTGGAATTCCAGTAGTGATGACACAACAGCAGTGGATGTTTAATAAGAGAGCGACGCTTTACTGATTGCTTGATTTTTCCCGTGCTGGAAATCTGGGGTTGCCTTAAGGGGACAGCAGCAAGAACAGCTCTGTCCAGTCCTAGCATTTTGCCTTACTTGGTTAAGGGGACAGCAGCAAGAACAGCTCTGTCCAGTCCTAGCAGTGCACCTGGTGTGATGCAAAGAACAGTAGCAAATCTTTGCAACCAGGGAAGCTAACGTGTGTACCTCACCTTCTCTTTGTGATCTCCAAATCGTGGTTTGGCTGAGATCCAAACGCGTAAGAGGTTTAGATGAACGCTTATTTAATATGACAGCACAAAACGTGCGATGTTTATGGGTAAGCCCCTTTTTCAAGCGACAAAACAACAGTTAAACAGCAGTTAGACGGTGAAAAATTAAAATGTACTTATCCGCTTTCAGTTGTGGTGTGTTGTTGAATGCCTCGAGTGCTTGGAACACACTACAACTGAAAGCGGATGCGTCTGTTTGTTGATTCTGTTGGTGATTGTGTTGAGGCTGGAACTGCGAGCCAGTACAGCATGTTGCTTGCGGTTTGGTGACCTGTGTTTCCAGCCGGTATAGAGTAACTGTGAACGTGTGCCTTGTCCTGACACGAGGCGCTGAGAGACAGTACAGGCATCATTACATTATATATGATACAGCAGTTGCTTGTGGCACCAGCCATATAACGACCAAACAGCGCTGTAACCACTTCGGTGGCTATTCCGAAACGCGCTGTGCAAAGCTACAGTGACTCATTGAGAGTGGCATACGACCACAGCGCAGTGGGTCTGCCCGGAAGCAGAGAAATGCGCAGTGGTTGCCGCTGTAAACGCTTAGAGCTCATCTGGCGACGAGGCGCTCCACAAGTGTTCACAATAATTGATAAATATTATACTGCCTGTGACCCGCTGTGCTTGGCAGGCCTAAGACTCCAAAAACTACTGAATTAACTAACTTGTCAGCCAAGCGCCATCAAGTTCGGCCTGAGAGACCTACTCAGAAGCCCCCCCCTCCTCCTCACTCCCCCACCCCATCCCACCCCACTCCCGAGAGGAAGTGAAACGAATCAGACGATTTATTGCTGTTGCACAAGAATGGCTGTGTGGGCAGGGTTTGGTTGGCTGGTTGTTGCGGCGCTAGCCAGCAGAGGGCCCGATAAGTGGAGAAAGACATGTAAGTGATGAGTTTTGTCTTCCCCTCTTCACACCGCTCCTAGCAGTCAGCTTACAGGACCCAACAGTCGTTGTCATGTCATCTTCACCAAGCTTCCAAGCTTTGGTTTCTTTTTTTCTCTCTCTCATCTCTCTCTCTCTCTCTCTCTCTCTCTCTCTCTCTCTCTCTCTCTTCGTAGTATAGCAAGGACTGACTGTAAGATAGGTTCAATGTGGACCTGACGCTACTATCCTTGAGTATTACAGTTTTCGAGTTTAAGTTCTCTCTCTCTCTCTCTCTCTCTCTCTCTCTCTCTCTCTCTCTCTCTCTCTCTCTCTCTCTCATTTTATGGATTCCAGTCCATGGCCAACCAAACGTTAATTTCTGCCCTAAACGGGACAGAGTAAAGTGGCAGAGGAGACAAGAAATGTGCAGCTTTGCCTGAAAGATCGGACCGGAATGACAACGAAGACGAGAACAGATGGAAGAGATGCGAGCAAACAAACAAAAAGTGGGCAAAGAATTAAACTTTGCGGTTGCAACGAGGATGCTGAGCAATTTCCGCTCGAGACGTCAGAAGTGACCTTGGGACGCAGGTGCAACTGTCTCTTCACTGAGCGCAGGTGCAACTGTCGTTTTACCGAACGCAAGCGGAATTGACTTTTTACTGATGGCGCGACAGAAGCGAGTTGGACTCAGTCTTCGATGAACTCAGCGAGTGCATGCCGAGAATTTTGTCATGCAGGCGATTAAAAAATAATATATATATATATAATATGGGGGGGGGGGGGGTCGTGAAAGCAGAATTAAATGAAAACCGGTGTGGCCTAGCGGTAAGGCTTTAGGCTGGTACGCAGCCGGACCTCGGTTCGGTCAAGCTTCGGCTCTCTTTTGTCTTCAAAACTTGTGCTTTATGGACAGTGTCTTTGTGAGTTACCCCCCCCCCCCACCCCCACCCCCACCCCCTTCCCAACTCCGCCCAATTAATGAGACATTAAAATTACTCTCATCGCTGCCCATCTTAATGCACAATCATTCTGGTAGTGACAGTGTATCGTTAGGATAGTCTGACTAGCGTTAGGCTTAGTCTCTATAGCGTTAGGCATAATCTCCCTAGCGTTAGGCATAGTTTATAGCATTAGGTATAGTCTCCCTAGCGTTAGGTATAGTCTCCCTAGCGTTAGGCATAGTCTATAGCGTTCGGTATAGTCTCCCTAGCGTTAGGCATAGTCTATAGCGTTCGGTATAGTCTCCCTAGCGTTAGGCATAGTCTATAGCGTTCGGTATAGTCTCCCTAGCGTTAGGCATAGTCTATAGCGTTTGGTATAGTCTCCCTAGCGTTAGGCATAGTCTATAGCGTTGGGTATAGTCTCCCTAGCGTTAGGCTCTTGGGATCTTGATCACCGCCAGCAGCTCTTCGGAGACAACCCGACGTTAAAGAACTCTAACCAACGAACAGAAGTTAAACTATTCCTTGGTAGACCTCCCACTGACGCGGGTGAAACCGTCGTGAAGCCAGACAAGAGAGGAGTTAAACGCCCCTTGGAGTCTGTTGACGAGGGAAGTTTCTCAACCATCTGCGACTGAATCTGCCGGCAGAAACTAATGAGGTGCAGGAGGGTGGTACCCGCCCTGTTGACATCTCGTCAGCGGAACTGTCATCAGTAAACATAGAATCCCGCGGAAAGCATTCTGCTGGCGGCATTAATTCCTCGGGCCCGAGTTTCTCATTCCCACGTGTCTGTGACAAGACGAACCCGTTCACTCGTGACAATAAAGATGGGGCAGATACGACGACGGCCAACGCCATCCTTATTCTTGGCTCCTGCACCCAGATAATTGCTGTATCTTTCCATCTCGTCCCAGCGGGTACGGCGATTGAGCGGTTAGGACGACAGCGATGTGTACACCTTGTAATGACGCGGATCCAGCGGCGGCGGGCTTGGGATTGCTGGTGTTGGGGAATATATCGGCCGTGGCGCCAGCCATGCGTGAAGCAACACGAGCATCAAGGCGCGCGTTCACGTGCGAACGTAAAAGGTTGATGTACGACTCTCGGGGGCGGCTGACGGCTCGGTGTGTGGTGGTAGTGGTTGCGGTTGGTGCTGCCTTTGCCAGTTGACGCCGAGAGGAAACTGGAAAGGGTTGCTGGCGTATCAAAGACTGACTTTCCCCTTCGGGTTGGCTTTTTCGCCACTCTGTTGCGGAACGTCTCATAGAGAGAGAAAGAGAGAGAGAGAGATGCAGACAGAGAGAGAGAGAGAGGAGGGGGAATTTGGGGGGGTGAGAGAGAGAGAGGGGAGGGGCGTTTTGAGATTGGGAAGAGCGAGCTAGAGAGAAAGAGAGACGCGGAGAGGTGAGGGGAGAGCGCAGTTGTGAGAGATGGGGAAAGAGAGCGAGCTAGAGAGAAAGAGAGTGTGGGTTTGTGTGTGGTGTGTGCGCGCCGCAAGCATGCTGGCTTGTGTGCGACTCAGAGAGAGAGAGAGAGAGAAGAGAGACGGTGTGTGCGCGCACGCATTCAATGCATGCTGGCCTGTTTGCTGTTTGTGCATCTGTTTGCGCTGTCTGTTTGTGCTTGCATGCTTGCGGGGAAATGTTTGTTGAAAACTGTATTGTCATGACCGAAATGACTCAATACCTAGCCGTCGGCAGGCGGCCTCAGTAGTTTGAAATGAATGGTTCTTCACAAAAATGCAACAGAATTTCATGTAAACTGTAAAACCGTTAAGCCGAATACATCTCCTTCGTCTTCTTCTCATTCTTTCTCTTGTAACGTCAGCGAGAGATGTCTGTGTGGGCATAAATGGCAGTTTAAATACGGCCCAATTAGCGAGCACAGCGTCCGTTTCTGCGGTGGGCTGTTCTGCAGCCTTCTGAGGTCAGCTCGGGAAACCACGTGACGCAAAGGGAAGCGAAAGCGAGGCTAGAAGTGAGTGAAACGTCCTAATTGCGTTGGCCACGCTAAATTAAGGTAGGCGGCCCGGCCCGTGCAATTCGGCACCGGGGAGGGTGGGGGGTCGGTGGGGGTGGGGGTTGGGGGGGGGGAGCACCCACCCGATCGATAAATTTGGAGGGAAATTATTTTGACGTGGATATTGTGAGCCGGTGATCGGCGCGTAAACCTGTCGGTAGCAGACGTTCCGGTCATGGCGGCCAGGGTTAGTGGGGCTAGCGAAATGGTGGTGGTGGTGGCCGGGAAGGTGGGGGGGGGGGGGGGGCGAAAAAGGGAAGCACACTGAGTAGAGGAGGCTACTTTGCCTGAAACGTTGTCATGTCACAGCAGAGGAACCATTTAAGGCGTTAGCTCTGTCTGTCTGTCTGTCTGTCTGTCTGTCTGTCTGTCTGTCTGTCTGTCTGTCTGTCTCTCTCTCTCTCTCTCTCTCTCTCTCTCTCTCTCTCTCTCCCTCTCTCTCTCTCTCTCTCTCTCCTTAAAAAAGTTTTCGAGTTCGAGTGCCCCCCCCCCCCCCCACCCCCAACCACCTACCCACCTCCTTCCCGCAATGGCAAGTGAGACATGTTTAACTTTCGATCGTGGTGTAGCCTCAGCTGGCGATTCTGCATTATTTTTCAGACGAACATTTAATGCTGAAAACACAATTATTTAACTTTTTCGTCTGTTTCTTTCGGTGCTTTTGTTTGTCCTTTTTAATAGCTGATGCCAGTACCACCTTTTCTCAATATCATGTCCTTTGCAGTTGTAGTTAAAGATTTTTGTCGTTTTTCTAATTCATCAGTAGTCTTGACGCTTTTGTTGATTCGTAAATTTCAGACAGAAGATTTCGTCCTCGACAACGCAGCAACACGACATACTTTTTTCCGGAATACAACATTTCCGACGCTGGTTGGTTTTCACTGATCGCGTTTTTCCCCAGTGTTGAAATGAGTCTATGTGCTTCTGTTTCCAAGGAAACGCAGAAAACAGTGGGAAGAACCTCTCCTTCGTGTTGCCACTTATCTCCGATACTTTTGACAGGCTAGTACATGGCAGCTGTCATGTGACTCCCCGTCCTATTGACAGCAAATCGCCGCCTTCCCCTCCCGTGCAATGATGACGATAAGAATAATAAAAATCGCAAGTCATTGCTGTAGATAAGGTGTGTTCTAATTACCGTTTCTTCACTGACATTTCATTCTCTACTCTTTCTCTTTGAGAACGGTTTGTGCCCTGAAACAAACAAACAAACAAAAACGGAGCGCAAATTTTGATGTATGTTCTCCAACCCCGCAGCGTTTAGGACGGGAAAACTAGCTTCCTGATTGGCCAGTCGTGTCACCCTCTTCTATGCATATAATTATATGACCCGTCACGTCAGCAGACGTAGACATTTTTCTTCCGTTTTGAATCAAAGGGCTGGGCTGTTTTTGTCGGGGAATTCAGAACATTTAGTTGATGTGTGTGTGTGTGTGTGTGTGTGTGAGAGAGGATGAGAGGAGGATGAGAGAGAGAGAGAGAGAGAGAGAGAGAGAGAGAGAGAGAGAGAGAGAGAGAGAGAGAGAAAGGCCCATTGGTGGGTTTCTCAGGGATTTTCTAGACTTCATCTCTGGAAAGAATGTCAGGTAAACAGGTTTCTCGCATTCAGATTGTCGATCCGAAGCGTAAAAAGCCTCCCGTTCATTCACCTCGTGGTATTTTTCTTCGTCACGCCCTGTCATACCGCGGAACTATCGCGACATCAAACTTGGGAGTCTAGCGTATTGTCAACCATTTGGCTGCCCTGAGGACGTTGTATGACGTCATTGGTAGAACTTTTCCCGTTACTTATGTGACGTCGTATGACATACTGCTTGAGCTTCCATGCTTTGTGCATCGCCATGTGGAACGAAATGTCTTCGGCGTATCGTCTCTGGTGTGCTAAGACTCTTTGAGACCATTCTTGGGAGAGAAAAAAATCTGAAACAAGGATGGCTGCTAGAAAGATCCAAACACATAAACGGTTAAAAGAAACGCTAATTTAATATGACAACACAAAACATGCGAATATTTGGCGTAAGCCCCCTTTTCAAGAGACAATACAACAGTTAAACAACAGTTAAACGGTGAAAAACTGAAAATATACCGGTTAAACGGCGAACAATGAAAATGTACCGAGTAAGCACATTTTCATTTTTCACCGTTTAACTGTTTTTTTGTTTTTTTGTTTTTTGTCGCTTGAAAAAGGGGCTTACCCCCAAAATTCTCACGTTTTGTGTTGTCATATTAATTTTCGCTCCTTTTAACCCCTTATCCATTCTTGGGAGGAAGTTAGAAGCGGCAGTACACAGGTCGGGCATGGAAAGGGTTAAGGGCCAGTTCTGGCGGTGCACAGTACGCGGT
>JABMCL010003328.1:350000-375000 GCA_018857735.1 Alviniconcha marisindica
TGTGTCTGGTTATATTTGTCTCCAGCGATTAGACGATCGCGAGTGTTGAGCTTGTACCTAAGGCGGGGAAAGGGGTGTGGGGGTGGGGGGGGGGGGGGGGTGGACGAGCTAAACAAAACTTTATTTTTAAAAAAGAAGAAAGAAGATTCACATTTCAAGATTCAAATGGTTCAATTGACGAGCGCAACACGGTACACAAAAATAATGTACACATAAGCCTGGAAATGCATTAATTCCCAGTCCCACAAAACCACTCGTCTGTGCATCCACGTAACACAGGTCACAAGACTGCATCGGTTGTGGGCTGAGGGGGGTGGGGTGGGGGGAGGGGGGGGGAGTAGAAAAAGGAGGGGGAAAATAGAAGAAAAATAGTCATATACACAAATAACCTGGACGTATTTTGCGATCCAAGTGGCCACCAGCCCTTGCACTACAGAAAAACCCGAGGTAGATTATCAAGGTGCAGCACTACAACACCTCCTACACAAAGTCAAGAAGCTCAAAACCCAGAAACAGACTTGCATATGTATGCTTAATGACAGTTCATTAGTTTCTGTAACATTACAAATTGTGTGGGAAATGTCACAAATATGCGATCTGTGTTCCTATCTCGGCATACCTTAAACAATACCATACATACCAGAATGACACAAGAACGTGCTGGGCAAAGTCTGCAGATAGAACACGGCGTGTATGTAACTGAATAAACATGTACTCA
This sequence comes from Alviniconcha marisindica, assembly GCA_018857735.1. Lineage (NCBI taxonomy): Eukaryota > Metazoa > Mollusca > Gastropoda > Provannidae > Alviniconcha > Alviniconcha marisindica. Next base: position 350,719 of record JABMCL010003328.1, read on the forward strand.
TTGGGTAGGGTGTCTGCAATAAGTAAAGAGAGAGAGAGACACAGAGAGAGAGAAGAAGAAGAAGGAGAAGAAAAAAAGGTGGAAATCGAAAGGAAGGTTACGTTGACACGCAAACCGCAAGCCTCGAGGCCGTCTCGTTGCAGTTCTGTGGCTTCTTTCTCTCTTTGTTTTCTTCTTCCTCTTCTTTTCCCCCTCTCTCTCTCTCTCTCTCTCTCTCCTCTCTCCACCCTCTCTCTATTACTCTCTAAAATCTCTTGTATCATTTGCTGTTCTCTGTTCTCTCTTCTCAAATCACGAGCGTTTAACATTCTACAACGGATACTGGTGCGTTCGGGAAAGCCCACACTATATTAACCCTTTTACTGCCAAACAATTGTGCATTTTCATGCAATTTCCTTCCAACAACAGTCTCGAGAAAAGGTTCAGCTTATCAGAAATGCCTTTGCACGTAAGAATTAGCGAGAAGCTGCAACTGAAGCAGGAAGCTGTAGAACTTCCTGTTAAGCAGATGGAAAACCCAGTGACACCATGTGAGGATCTGAAGCCAGCCAAAGGGTTAAAACGTGTTCTTTGTCTTGAACGATAGATTTGCGTTAGTTAAAATGTCTTCCTTCGTTTTGTCCACGGACTTTGATCCCAGCACGGCTGGTGCCGCACGTGTCAGTGTAATCTGTTCACTGCTCCTCATAACGCTTTGTAATGGAACATGTCTCCGATGGCCTGTATTATCTGTCCTGCAATCAGCGCTGATACCGCGTGGCGGACCAGAAGCGTGAAAATGGCGTTTTGTACCGCTTGTGTGAACCCGGGTCCGGCTTCCAGCCATTGTTTATTGGCTGCTTTCTCTCGTCCGTCAGCCACGTGGTCCAGCCTCCGCCTCCACGTGACTCTTTCGTACGTGGGGAGGGGGAGGGGGGGGGGGGGGGGGGGCTACGCAACGAACAGCAGCTAATGGGTTTATCTGGCCGTTGTTGGTTTGTTGGTCTCCTTTTGTCTGGTACACGATGGCCCTGGGGTGATAGATATCCCGGTATTGTTATACCGAGTCACAAGGTCAGTGATATCCCGGTATTGTTATACCGATTCACAAGGTCAGTGATATCCAGTATTGTTATACCGAGTCACAACTGGTGAGTGATATCCTGGACGCAATTGACAGGACGGTAGAATGCAAGGACTAACCGGATGATATATGAATTTCCGACTACTTCAGATGTGAATGGAAAAGGAGCCATGTCTGGTATTTGATGTAATGATTCCCCACTCCCTTCCCTCAGGGTAAACCGAGTTATTTTACGGTAAACCGAGTTATGCTACGGTAAACCGAGTTATGTTACGGTAAACCGAGTCTCCTCTGGCCTGAGATAGGCCTGTGGTATCCTGGTATTGTTTTCTGTGATATCCTGGTATTGTTATACCGAGTCACAACTGATGAGTGATATCCTGGTAGTGTTTTATTGTACACCGAGTCACAACTAGTCCGTGATATCATGGTATTGTTCTACGGTAAACCGCGTCACAACTGGACTGATGCTTTCCTACGGTAAGCCGAGTCACAACTGGACTGATGCTTTCCTACGGTAAGCCGAGTCACAACTGGACTGATGCTTTCCTACGGTAAGCCGAGTCACAACTGGACTGATGCTTTCCAACGGTAAACCGAGTCACAACTGGACTGATGCTTTCCAACGGTAAGCCGAGTCACAACTGGACTGATGCTTTCCAACGGTAAGCCGAGTCACAACTGGACTGATGCTTTCCAACGGTAAGCCGAGTCACAACTGGACTGATGCTTTCCAACGGTAAGGCGAGTCACACTTGGCTGTGACGGGCCTGTGGAATATACTGTTATTGTTTTGATACTGGTAAACCCCAGTCTCATCGGAGGAAGAGGGGCGGCCAACCTGTGTACTATTACTACGTACGTTTAGTACAACATGCACATCATTTTTATCGCCTTGCTTCAACACTAGGGCGGTAACTGACGTATTTCCTACCTGAGCCGGACACGCGGGGCGAGATTTTACAGACTTTGTCGCTGTTTAGAGCTACTAGTTCACATCAGCCTCTGTGACATTAACGTTTATTTCCGGGTTGAAGTTCAGTGACCTTGGCCTGATGAATATAACAGCAGTCAGTGAAAGGGACGAAATTGATTGTGTGTTGCTCTTTCGTGCTGGCTTGAAACCTTTGTGTGCGGCAGTGGTTATAGTCTTTGTGACATTCACGAGATTGCTGTGAAAAGCTCATAACATGCACGCCCCATGATAGTCGATGCGATCGCTGGTGTGTGTTGAGTGAAGTTGACGTTGCCATAATTACTCTGTGTGTGTGTGTGGTGTGTGTGTGTGTGTGTGTGTGTGTGTGTGTGTGTGTGTGTGTGTGTGTGTGTGTGTGTGTGTGTGTGTGTGTGTGTGTGATAGAGAGTTGTGTGTGTGTGTGTGTGTGTGTGTGTGTGTGTGTGTGTGTGTGTGTGAGAGAGAGAGAGAGAGAGAGAGAGAGAGAGAGAGAGAGAGAGAGAGAGCTAGAGAGAGAGAGATTTGTATTATCATTATAGCGTATATAATTATTTCCACATTTAACTACATTGTATAGTTGCAGTTTCGGGAGGGTGTGTGTGGGCAGGAGCTGTCTGTACTTTATTGGTATGAATGTCCTTTGGTAGTTTTTAGCTTGCGAGAGCTTACATGTAGGCACTGTGTGTATTTGGCGCTGTAAACACGCAAGGTTTCGTGTGGAAGTTTTTAAGGCGCTGTATATAAATTTTCATTCATGCACGCAGTTGTTTTTGTGATCCTGAATTATATCACACTAGATGTTCGTTCGTCTCGGCGGAGTAGGAAACATTTCAAGCAAATACAAATACCCCTCTGTCACGTTGTCTTCGACTTTTTTTCGATGCTGATATTCGTAAAATACCAATCCGTCTTTCGAGGATATTCACGGAGTAAGGCTTTGAAGAGCACAAGTGAATTAACTGGGGGGAAAAGCGATCTTTCCTCGATCCGTGGCAGTTTTGTCATTGTGCATGCTGCCGGCAAAAGGTCGTGTGTGACTTGAGCAAAAAGTCATGACGACGCAGTCAGCAGTCGTCCGCTTGTGTCCTACTAATACAGAATACAGATGGAAAGGGTATTTATTATTTGGCGATAAATTACTCCCAAGTGAAATGTTTCGGTAAAACCTGTCTGTCTGTCTGTCTGTGTCTGTCTCTCTGTCTCTGTCTCTCTCGCTGTCTCTCAGTCTCTGTCTCTCTCTCTCTGTGTCCCCTCTCTCTTCTGTCTGTCTGTCTGTCTCTCTGTCTCTCTCTGTCTCTGTCTCTGTCTCTGTCTCTCTCTCTCTCTCTCTCTCTCTCTCTCTCTCACACACACACACACACACCACACACCACACACACACACACACACACACACACACACACACACACACACTCACATTCACTCAGTCTCTTTCTCATTCATTCACTTTTTGTCTTACTCACTGCCTCTCTCCTCACTTTTACATCTCTGTCTCTGTCTCTGTCTCTCTCTCTCTCTGTGCTAGCAGTTGGCCCTGGTTAATGTTGCCGAGAGCTGTACAGACACTGTGTCGTTGCACTGCACGTGCGTCGTGATTGAACAGTACGGGCCCTGCACTGCCGGCCCACCGTTATGGCCTTCAGCTTGACGTCTCTCCGGCTGTCGCTACACCGGGCCCTCCACATCTCGGCCTCCCATCGGGAACCCCTCCCTCGCCCTCCTCACCCCACCTCCGTCCCGTCCGCCGACTTCCCTTCTCGTCACTTGCGCTTTTCCTCTCAGGTTGTATATTCCGCAGCCGCATGCATGGCCTTGGGGGGAAAACGATCCGTCCGAGCTAGAAACATGCAAAGCTCTGTGATTGCGTTATACAACCCCCACTCCCCACCCCCACCCCACCCCTTCCTCTTCCCCCCTCCTTCCCCCCTCCCCACCCACCCTTGCGAGCTTTATGGCTTTAAGCTTGATGTTTTGCCATGCGCCAATCTGTCCAGAGTGACGTCCCGCGTGGAGTGGGCTCCTTGCGAGGCACTAAGTCTGTTCAGCTCCAGCTATTGCCGCCATATTGGGCGGAGTGCCGGAGCCCACGGAAACGGCCGAATCGGTGCGGTGTGAAAGCCGTGTTCCAGCTATAGCTAGCTGTCGGACGCGCTGCGTGGAGTCCAGTTGTGTGTGTGTTTGTTGCACGTGCTGAGAGCTAGGTGCAGCTCTGTGGTGGTCACAACATTACTTTACTGCTTGCACTCCTCAGCTGCAGGTCTACACACACACACACACACACACACACACACACACACACACACACACACACACACGCGCACGCACACATACATACATACATACACGCATGCACGCACCCCTGCACCTCCGCACCCACCCACACACACACCCACACACACACACCAGCACGCGTAAGCACACCAGTGGTGGAGATGGACGGACGAACAGAAGGGAAAGACCCGGAAGGTTTGTGGGACGAACAGCTAAAACTCAAGAAAACGGAAAGACCACAAACCTTTGTCAGCCACAGACTGATGGGGGGGGGGGGGGGGGGGCTTTTTCGGATTGCCCGATGTTGCTCAATGCAAGGAAAGGGGGGGTGGGGGGGACGAGGGGGGGTCAATGAAGGTGATGTAGCGGAGGCCCGGTGGAGTTGCTGCAACGCTGTGGATGCCCGGCGCCATCTGGAGCATGTGAATAGTCTAGACACTCGGAAGGAGGAAACGCCATTCCAGACAGATCAACACGTACAGGTGGGTGGGCTGGGGAAGTGCGGGGGGGAGGGGGAAAGGTGGGGGCAATAATGTGTATAAGTGGTTGTGGTGAGGGAAGGGAGAAGGGTATGGAGATTTAGAAGCGGATGGGAATTTAGTTTGAAGATCATCACTGGGAATCTCTCTCTCCCTCTGCCTACCACCACCACCCCACGCTCTCTCCCTGTTTCTCTCACCCTCCCTCCACCCACTCCTCCTATGTTCTCTCCCCGTCCCCCATACTGTCTGGTCCGTTTCCTAATGAATTAATTCTGCAAGCGTTAATACACAGTGGGAGAGAGATGGAGACAGCGAGACAGACAATGGTTCATTGACAAAGACAAACCACGGCTGCGTCCTTTTGGAACGCTTCCACTGGCTAGACGAGCTCCTCCACCCCCACTCCCACCCCCACCCTACCCCCCACCCCCGGTCCCCCCGGACCCTCCCTCCACTACATCCGGCTGCGGAGGGTTCCCGCAGGACGGCAACCTGCTACCCGGCTCCGGCCTGTGTGACCCACTTTCACTGCAGCACGGCAGCACGTGCACAGCGTCAGAAGATGGATCAGTGCAGTCAGTGGTCCAAACCCTCGTCACAGGCTTAGTGTCCCTGGTTACTGTCGGTGTAACTGTCGCCGTCAGAACAGTCAGTGGCCCAAACTTCCGTCACGGGGTAGTGTCCCTGGTTACTGTCGGTGCAGCTATCTCAGTCAGAGAGCAGTCAGTGGCCCTAACCCCCGTCACAGGGTAATGTCCCTGTTTACTGTCGGTGTAACTATCGCAGTCAGAGCAGTCTCGTGGCCCAAACCCCCGTCCTAGGGTAATGTCCCTGGTTACTGTCGGCGTAACTATCGCCGTTACAGGGTAATGTCCCAGGTTACTGTCGGTGTAACTATCGCCGTCAGTGGCCCAAACCCCTGTCACAGGGTTAGTGTCCCTGGTTACTGTCGGTGTAGCTGTCGCAGTCAGTGCCGCTACCTACCATAGCACCATGTCAGTGCAGTGGAACTGTGGATGTGGCCCAGCGTAATATCCTCACATATCGGGCTGACATATATATATATATATATATATATATATATATATATATATATATATATATATAAGGGACAACAGTGGAACCTTTAGATAACAGTCAGAACAGCTCACTGCAGTACGACCCTCATCACAATCACCGGAACCCTCATTAAGTAAGTGAAATCATCAGAACCCCCATTAAGGAAGTGAAGCCTTCATCAGTCAGCGGAACCCTCATAAAGCAAGTGAACCCTCATAAAAGTCAGCGGAACCTTAAGTTAAACCCTAATCACAGTCAGCGGAACCCGCATTAACTCAGCGAAACCCTCATCTGTCGGCGGAACCCTCAGTGAGTCGGTGAAACCCTCAACACAGTCACTGTAACCCTCATTAAGTAAATGAAACCCCCATCAAGTCGCCGGAACCCTCATCAGTCGGTGGAATCCGACGTGAGTCAGTGAAACCCTCATCATGGTCACCGGAACCCTCATTAAGAAAGTGAAACCCACGTCTTTTGTCACCGACGCCCTCACTGAGTGAGTAAAACCCTCATCACAGTCATCGGAGTCCTCAGTAACGGAGTGGAACTCTCCTTATGCAGTCAGCGGAACTCTGCGTGTGTACAACTGGAATATGACCCCCACCCCCACCCCCACAATAAATCAATCAATCAATAAATGAATAAAATAAAGCGATAAATAAATAAATAAAATGAGGACTTTACGTCATGCACGCTGATGCTTTTGTTCTGGAACTTCATGAATAATGTCCGCGGCGCAGTTGTTCAAAATACAACACATGGTCGTTCCTGCCCGTCTCGGTTAATCACAACCAGCAGTGTTCCATGGTGTTCTACTGCTTCACTGTCGCCAACGTCAGCGGTCACTGCTCCGCACTCGCATACCTCTCTCAGCACGCGAAGCGCGCATCAGTCAGTGTAGCAGGCCCTGTAATTAGTTACCCCCGCCCTCTAATTAGGTCAACTCCCTCGGCACGGGCAGTCCGGCGATACTCACGGACTTAAGATTAAATCCGTACTATACTCCGGATCGAAACGCATAAAAGGTTCAAAACGACGCTGTTTATCAGGAGAAGTGACACGCGAATTTTCGGGGTATGATCCTTTTTCAAGCTACAAAACGAACTTAAAGACAGTTAAAGGGTAAAAAAGGAGATGTAGAATTAGGACACCTATCTGCTTTTGGTTGAGCTGTGTTGTTTCCGTGTCATATCTTTTGTTTTTGTTTTGTTTATCAATGCTATGCGCGTCTTGTACGTGTCACTGTCCTGGATGACCCGGCCTCCCTGGGAGAGGTCAGAGTTCACCGCAGGTCGGCCTCCTGCGCTCTTTAGTGTCTACAGCTTCAAACGTGTGGTCTTTCCCTTCATTTTAGCGTTGTTGTTGCTGTTGACCGTTTTCATATAGCGCTGTTCTCCGCCTTCGAGTAGACTCACCACGCTCTTCTAACTGAAACTAGCTTTTTATAGCGTTTTTTAAAACTTATATCCACCGAAGTGGCCCGTGTACTTACAGTGCTGTTTGGTTGTTACATGGCTGGTGCCACGTGAAATTGCTGCCGTCTCGGCGCGTTCTGTGTACACCATACAACCAGGCATAATGTCACGTCACTTCATTCAAAACCACATACGTAGGGTGTGTGTGTGTCCACGGGCTGTGTTCCCTGTGTACAAGGGCTCTGGTCCCTGTGTACAAGGGGTCTGAATGTGTACAAGGGGTCTGTTCCCTGTGTGCACGGGCTGTGTTCCCTGTGTAAAAGGGGTCTGTTCCCTGTGTGCACGGGCTGTGTACTGTGTGCACGGGCTTTGTACTGTGTGCACGGGCTGTGTTCTGTGTGTACGGGCTGTGTTCTGTGTGTGCACGGGCTGTGTTCTGTGTGCACGTGCTGTGTTCTGTGAGTGCACGGGCTGTGTTCTGTGTGCACGGGCTGTGTTCTGTGTGCACGGGCTCTGGCCCCTGTGTGCACGGGCTGTCACCGCGCTAATAAATGGCTGTCCAAGCGACGAAGTGCAGCTGTCGAGTGGAGCGGATCAGTTGACCGGAGCACCGCTAAAGAGCTGGTCAAGCTCTCCTCACGAGCCGCCGCCAATGTCCAAAGCCGTAAATGCGATTGTGTGTCTGAAGAGGCTTTTGTTCCAGCCTCAGCCACAGTTGCTGGGAGGAAGGGGGGTGGGGGGCGTGGCGGGGAAGGGATCGTCAGCGTCAGGCCCACACTCTCTCAGCGTCGACCACTGACCTGGCTAGCTGCCCTTCCTGTCGTGAGGTGGTGGTGGTGGTGGTGGGGGGGGGGGGGGGATTATAGTCTGTAGGCTAGTGGACTGAAGTGTATGTCACACTGTCACAACAAAGAGGCTATAGAGGCTCAGGTCACTGTGCCATCGTCGTGTGGACCACAGCTGCGTTATCACAGTGTGGGAGTATGCCAGTGTTCAAACAACACTTTGACCCCACAGAAATGATGAATTGTGATATTTAAAAATCAGCACACAAGGGAGTTAATTAGCGCTCGAAACAAATACAACAACAAAGACCTGAGTCGCCTACGGTAACTCTCACCTGGTCTTTGTTGCTGTGTTCCGAGTGCTAATTAGCTCCCTTTGTGTTGATTCTGCACGAGCGCTCCGGGCCTCGTTCTGTTTCAGACTCAGTGTGATATTTAAAGGTTTACTACGGGCGACATATTCCAAAACGTTCGCGAAAACACAATTAAGCCTTGCAGTGGCAATTTCCTGCGACTGGCTTGTAAATGAAGCCTTCATGTTCTTTTCTTTGGTCCACTCCGGGACCAACGCTAATCCCTCCATTGACCTGTCGGACATTACTGTCTTGTGCCGTACAGCAGGGAACCAGGGACAGTCTGGCAGCCGGAAGCAGGGAATGGGATAAGTGGGGGCGGGGAGTGGGGGGGGGGGGGGGGGGGGGACGTGGGCAGCTGTGTGTCAAAACTGGGCTTAGCGGGGCAGACACACGCATGGTGTCTATCAGATGGACTGTGTCTGGACCGTGTCTCGTGATGGACCGTGTCTGTCTGTTGATGGACCGTGTCTGTTGATGGACCGTGTCTGTTGATGGACCGTGACTGTTGATGGACCGTGTCTGTCTGTTGATGGACCGTGTCTGTCTGTTGATGGACCGTGACTGTTGATGGACCGTGTCTGTCTGTTGATGGACCGTGTCTGTTGATGGACCGTGTCTGTCTGTTGATGGACCGTGACTGTTGATGGACCTGTGTCTGTTGATGGACCGTGACTGTTGATGGACCGTGTCTGTCTGTTGATGGACCGTGACTGTCTGTTGATGGACCGTGTCTGTCTGTTGATGGACCGTGTCTGTCTGTTGACGGACCGTGTTTGTTGATGGACTGTATCTGAACCGTGTCTGTCAGTTGATGGACCGTGTCTGTCTGTTGATAGACCGTGATGGACCATGTCTGTTGATGGACCGTGTCTGTCTGTTGATGGACCGTGTCTGTCTGTTGATGGACCGTGTTTGTTGATGGACTGTGTCTGAACCGTGTCTGTCAGTTGATGGACCGTGTCTGTCTGTTGATGGACCGTGATGGACCATGTCTGTTGATGGACCGTGATGGACCGTGTCTGTCTGTTGATGGACCATGTCTGTTGATGGACCGTGATGGACCATGTCTGTCTGTTGATGGACCATGTCTATTGATGGACCGTGATGGACCGTGTCTGTCTGTTGATGGACCATGTCTGTTGATGGACCGTGATGGACCGTGTCTGTCTGCTCGTGAACTGCAGCAGACAGCTGGGAAAGTCTGGGGAACGTCGGTGACCGTAAAACCTCTTGCAATGTTCACAACGTACCTCATGAATCCACAAATGCGATTGGTCTCTTTGGCTCTCTCTCTCTCTCTCTCTCTCTCTCTCTCTCTCTCTCTCTCTCTCTCTCTCTCTCTCTCCTTGTCTCTCTCTGTCTCTGTCTCTGTCTCTCTCTCTCTCTCTCTCTCTCTCTCTCTCTCTCTCCTCTCTCTCTCTCCTCTCTCCCCCCCCCCCCCACCCCCAACCCCCCTACATATCCGCATCTTTGATTTATTTATGCAACAGTACTAAATAAAACTATGTAGCTGTTTATTAAAGCTGCACCCCCCCCCCAACACTGACAGAACAACGACAGCAACGGCAGAATAGAGAGACACCAACAAATGCGGAGGAAAGTCTACAGTTCTCAGACAAACGTGCAGGTGTGATAATATATATATGCAGACCTAGGTTGCTTCTTCACCACTGAAGGTTGCTGCTGCAAGAGTGATCATTGGGAAATTAATCAACTGAATCACGCCTGTCGCTGAAAGTCTCACAGCGGAGTTGGAATGTCAAAGAGGGAGGAAGAAAGTAATGCAAGGGCAATTGTCCATCGATTGGCGCCTGTTAGGCCGAGCGGCGCGCCTGCAGTGGGAAACAAAGGAAGGTGCGTAAGGCCGGTTTGTCCCCAACTTCTCCCAGCCCGGCCACGGCACAAGCTTTAATTTCTGACACTTTTATCGCCTTCGATCTTTTCCACACACTAAAAACAGAATGTCGTCTTTTCTTTCTCTCTGTTTTTTTTTTTTTTTTTTTTTTTTTTGGTGGTCCGAATCGGTTCCGGAATGAGTTGGAACTCGGAATGCTCGTTCGTTTAGGTGCAAACGCGTTGAGGAATCAATGGTTACCAGCAGTCCCACGCAAGGGCACGTTTACGACGGTGTGCTCCCCCCCCCCCCCCCCCCCCACCCACACCCACACACCCACCCACACCCACACCCCTCACCCCCCTGCCTGTCGTCCGCCAACATTAACGCTTCCCTTAAAGCGCTCGTGAAGAAGATAAGAAACAATCCAGTCCCTGCATTCAAGGCGTGCCGATCGATTCTGAGTGCTAAGTGTTGGTGGGGTTCCCGTCCCGTCCCGAGGGAGGTGGGTTTGAACGGAGAGCCTTTCAGCTGAGAGCTCCCTGCCTCGGGAAGATGTCCGCGTCTTGCAGGCGTAGGTTTCAGCCGTTTGGAGGCTTGCTGCTGCTGCTTCACCACCTTCCTTCTCTCCGCCATTGCCTTAAGGGTCGGGATAGATCTGCGCGTTCGGGAAACCCCACCACCCGTTGATGCCTTTCGAGAATGGTACCTTTAACTTTGTTTGTTTTTTGTTTGTTTTTGTTTGAGACTATGTGCTGTTTACGAGACAGTCTGTATCTTCTCACCTAGACAGTGTTGGTGACGTCTGGGGAAATTACCTAAAAGAAGTAACGCCTGTTGCGTTCGTTGCTGCTGCTGCTGATCGTTGATGTCATAGGGTCGCTGTGGTGCTGCTGGATAAAGTCCCGTTCTCCGTTATGTCATGCACGGCCCCACCCAACCACCTGCCCCCCAACCGCCCACCACCACCACCCCTCGGGCAGAGAGACAGAACAGTTGAGCAGTTGAAATCAGTCCCTACCGTTTCTTAAACTAACGTTTTAAGAAGTGGGCTTCTCAGTGTAACAGAGAAGACCAGCTGTTGGACACTATCTTAAACATCAGAAGCAGCCGTTGGTTGTCCTAGGAAAGGGCCCCTGTGCATAAGGGACATACTGTTGGACACTGTCTCGACCATCACAAGCAGCCGTTGGTTGTCCTAGGAAAGGGGTCATTCTGCCCCAGTGCATACTGTGGAAGTGAAACCCTGTAAACGTAAGAGAGTTACGTAAACTGGCTGCCGTTTTCCCAGCTGGTGCGTCTGGCTTGGACACAGAACTGTCGTTCCTTCTTCAAACAGGAACGACTAACGGGCATTGTGAACTGTAGTGACAATAATCAACCTGGTGATTGTGGTCATTCTACGCACGAAGAAGAAAAAGAAGAAGAAGAACAACAACAACTCCGAAACACTATATAATCCCTATGAATGACATGACCCAAAGACCCCTCGGAAATGCATTAACAAAAATCCGCCCGAAGACCATCAGACATTGTAATTATACTGCTGCCGAATTTCAGCCAAATCGAAGAGATGACTATTTCACCATCAACATAATTATTCTCATGCAGAGTCTAAAATCTAACTGACACAGGTGAAAATCGTTGATTTGCACAGAGCTAAAAGTGTCCAAAAAACCCAGCGATACTTTTCATCTAATTTATCTTGTCCCACTTCCCACAGCGTGACAGGAAACCTACTTCCCGCAGTCTGGTCACAAAAACCTCTAACAAAACAATTGACGGTACGCGGCTTTTTATATCCCGGCTGAAAGCGACTCCGAACAAAATGAGGGAATCGATAAGCATTGTTTCGTGAAAAGAACTTTAAAAAAATAACAAAAGGGAACAGCGGTTTCATCTCGCTGTATAATGTACAAAACGTTTTTCCGTTTTCCTCTCTCTCTCTCTCTCTCTCTCTCTCTCTCTCTCTCTCTCTCTCTCTCTCTCTCTCTCTCTCTCTCTCTCTCTCTCTCTCTCTCTTTCTTAATCGCTGCACTTGACATTTAAGAATTCAAAGTTTTTTTTGAACACTCCTCCCCAAAAGTTTAGAAACACACGCATACACTTAGTTCTTGATATATTACAAAGTTTTAAGCTACATTTTTTTTAATGAAACCGCAGTAGAGTCGTTCCGACAATTTTTGTGAAATAAACTGAAGGTGATATTATTAGAAATGGATCTTTTTTGCTCCTCTCAAACACCGCCAACAAAACAGCTCTAGAGTTCATTAGACCGACGTTGCTTTCTTTCTGTGAGGAGTGGCGATCAAAGAGAGGCTGGGGACGATTCAGAGCGATTTGTATTTCAAAACGACTGTTCCGAGCATTGTGTTACCACACACACACATACACACACACGCACACACACACACACACACACACGCACGCACGCACGCACGCACGCACGCACGCACGCACGCACGCACGCACGCACGCACGCACGCACGCACGCACGCACGCACGCACGCACACACAAGCAAGAAGGAAAGAGACATCTGTAGGGTACAGCGGGTACACTTTGCGAGAACTCGAGGTTTGCAGCAGAACGCTAAACAATCGATGGTTCGCAGCGGATGCTTAAGCTTTCCTGTGTTTAATGATTTCGTCGCTTTGACTAAAGCGGTTCTTGCCGTGTTTCGCCTTTGTTACTGTTGTCGTTAATCTGAAACAACGATTTGCTGCCAGCGTTCTAAAACATGGTTCTGCACAACCAACTTCTCCAACAATTGCCGCAAGCTATATATATATATATATATATATATATATATATATATATATATATATATATATATATATATATCTTCCATTTCATCCTTTGTTGGTGTATTATCTGTTTTTCGCTTGAAACAAGTGCTTGCACTGAAATTCTGCGTTGTTCTGTGTTGTCTCATTAAAACCGGCGTTCCTTGTAATCTTTTGTGTGTTTGGGCATTGTCAGTACAGCTGTTAGCAGGTTGGCTCTCATCATCAGTGTAACCGGAGGTTGGCTCGCAACATCAGTGTAACCGGAGGCTGGCTCTCAGCATCAGTGTAACCGGAGGTTGGCTCTCATCATCAGTGTAACCGGAGGTTGGCTCGCAACATCAGTGTAAACGGAGGTTGGCTCGCAACATCAGTGTAACCGGAGGTTGGCTCGCAACATCACTGTAAACGGAGGCTGGCTCTCAGCATCAGTGTAACCGGAGGCTGGCTCTCAGCATCAGTGTAAACGGAGGCTGGCTCTCAGCATCAGTGTAAACGGAGGCTGGCTCTCAGCATCAGTGTAACCGGAGGTTGGCTCGCAACATCAGTGTAACCGGAGGTTGGCTCTCAGCATCAGTGTAACCGGAGGCTGGCTCTCAGCATCAGTGTAAACGGAGGTTGGCTCGCAGCATCAGTGTAACCGGAGGCTGGCTCTCAGCATCAGTGTAAACCCGGAGGTTGGCTCGCAACATCAGTGTAACCGGAGGTTGGCTCGCAACATCAGTGTAACCGGAGGTTGGCTCGCAACATCAGTGTAACCGGAGGTTGGCTCGCAACATCAGTGTAACCGGAGGTTGGCTCGCAACATCAGTGTCATCCTGGTGACTACCTCAACCTCTGACAACCAGCGATTAGACCAGCTCCTCTGTCCCAGATCAACAAACTCAGGGGGCTGAGTAGTACTCAAAAGACGTCACACAAACACAACAAGGAAGTCCTGATGAGTCGGCGGCGGTAACTCTCACCTGGCATGCGAGCAAATACAAGGTGCGTAAACTCCACCAAACGTATATAATCCTCACGCAAGGATGCTCCCACAGAGAACCGACTTTTACTCAGGACCGGACAGAGTCCTTTGGCATCGACACAGGCTCAGCATATGAACAGACGCAGACAGACGCTTACGTGTTAGCCTCAGAGTCAGAGTGAGTTGTTGTGGTCTGAAACAGAACGAGGCCCACAGCGCTTGTACAGACTCGACAAACAAAGGCAGGAGTAGTATTACTCGTAACAGTGGGATAAGTGTTACTCATAACATGGGATAAGTGGTACTCGTGACAATGAGATCAGCATTACTCGTGACAGTGAGATCAGCACTACCCATGACAATGAGATCAGCATTACTCGTGACAATGAGATCAGCATTACTCGTGACAATGAGATCAGCATTACTCATGACAGTGAGATCAGCATTACTCATGACAATGAGATCAGCATTACTCATGACAATGAGACTGGTGGGCGCAGTTACCTCCCCCTTCTCGGCTAAAACCAAAACCTCGCTAGACATCGAGGCCGCCACCGCCCCCTGCGACTTACAGTTAGTTACTTGCCGAAGTGTGTTCATCCTGCGGTAATGATACGGCTGGGAACGTTTGGAAATGCGGGTGAGTGCTGCGCTATCTACCCATAACCCTGACGGTGACGGGTGCGACTGGAGCCTGACGGCCGCACTCTTCACGCGGCCGACGCCTGACGTCGCTGTCCGCCCCCATGGGGTCGGGGAGTGGCGAAAGCGGCCCATAAAGATGGAGTTCATCCGCTCCATCCCCTCCTCAAGGACGGATCGGGATTTCCTCCTCGTCCTCACGCCGTCCCTCGCGGCTCTGCGCTGGCTAAAGCCCCCCCATCATCCTCCCATCACCCCCCATACCCCCCCCCCCCCCCCAACTCCACCTCCACCCAGCCTCTCGACCGCTTCTAGTTCAGTGCCTGGGACTGGTGGTTACGGGAGCTGGTCCTTAAGGAGATCAGTCAAATAGTTCTGCCTTGTTCTGGGTAAAGTCTGTGTTATTTCAAACATTGTAATCTTCCTTGAAAACCTTTCTCTTCTCAAAAATCTTTTCTTCAGTCCCATTGCCCTGATATACGGCTGTGTGTGTGTGTTGTGTTGGGGGGGGGGGGGGGGGGGGGGGGGGGGGGGGGGGACGGTGGGTGCGCGCATGCGTGTGTGTGTGCCGTTGTATACGTTGAATTTTGAAAATATGTGCATATAAAGAAAGTGTAAGCGCGGGTTAGGCGCTCTAAGTATCCATTATTATTATTATTGTTGTTGTTGCTGAGGTTGTGTGAAAATAGGCCTTCTTAGGCTCACGAGGTGTGAAACATTCCGTGTTGTTGCTGACAGACTGTGAAACATTCCGTGTTGTTGTTGACGGGGTGTGAAGCATTTAATGATATTGCTGGAGGGGTGTGAAACATTCTGTGTTGTTGCTCATAGAGGGTGAAACATCCCGTGTTGTTACTGACAGGGTGTGAAACAGTCAGTGTTGTTGGGGGGGGGGGTAAAACATTCCGAGTTGTTGCTGGCGGGTTGGAAAACCTTCTCCATTGTTGCTCACCGGGTGTGAAACATTATGTTGTTGCTGACGGGGTGTGAAACATTCCGTGTGGCTACTGATGGGGTGTGAAGCGGTCTGTGTTCAGCCCCACGGGGTGCAGCGGCCAGAAGCCCGAGGACGCTGCAGGAGCTTGTGGCGAGGGTTGTTATCCGGCTTAAAGAGCCGCTTGATGCCCGACAATTTACAGGATGAGCCGCGATCCGCGGTGGCGGCTTTCAGCTGCGGCAGATAAAGATCGCCGCCAGAGAGGTCTCCGGTCGCCGCGTACGGCTGTCGCTCGCTGTCTGCTGGTGGTACGTGGTCGTCGTCCTTGTAGGCTTAATTGGACACTCTTTGTTGTCCTTGCGTGGTCGCCACTGTCCTTATGCATAGGCTTTGGACACTCTTCCTTGTCTTTGCGTGGTCGCCACTGTCCTTATGCATAGGCTTTGGACACTCTTCGTTGTCCTTCCGTGGTCGCCACTGTCCTTATGCATAGGCTTTGGACACTCTTCGTTGTCCTTGCGTGGTCGCCACTGCACTGTCCTGATGCATAGGCTTTGGACACTCTTCCTTGTCTTTGCGTGGTCGCCAGTATCCTTATGCATAGGCTTTGGACACTCTTCCTTGTCTTTGCGTGGTCGCCAGTATCCTTATGCATAGGCTTTGGACACTCTTCCTTGTCTTTGCGTGGTCGCCACTGTCCTTATGCATAGGCTTTGGACAGTGTCCATTGTCTGTCCTTACGTGGTCGCCACTGTCCTTATGCATACGCTTTGGACACTGTTCATTGTCTGTCCTTGTGTGGTCGCCACTGCACTGTCCTTGTACACAGAGAGAGACTATATACAGCTAACGCTACAGTGTCTGCTGGGCTGGAGACCGATGCGAATCATTTTAATGGTTGATTATTTGCCAGCTTTAATCTACTTTTTTTTTTTTTTTAATGAGACGGGGAGGAAAAGTGGGAGGAACCGGGGTTCCCGTGCTTACCTGCCAAGCGCCTTACCGCTGGGCCAAAGCGGCGCACCGGGTTTGGGTGAGCGGGTTGGCAGCACGGGGTCCCAGTGCAGGGACTCAAAGCGGATGATGGGTACCCGGTCCCCACCGCTCTGCCGGCTTAAGCAAAGCGACCAGCATCGGCTTGTTTCAAGTCAAGAGCTGGACAGAAAGGTGGCTGACACTAGTGACAGTGGGAAATCGATTTCTGACACTGCTGGTGGGTGGGGTGCGGGTGGGGTGGGAGATGTGAAGCAGAAATAAATTGTTGAGATTCCAGAACTCGGTTCTCAGCGAATCCGCTTGAAAGTCGTAACTAATCCGTCAACCGTACTCTGAACTTGGTGACGTCAGCCAGTCTCCCGCAGCAGGGGTTCTGGCCGTACATAATTATAGCCCGTCCGTCTCAGAGTGACTCTCTTGGTGAGCCGGTGTGGCCTAGCGGTAAGGCGTTAGGCTGGTAAGCAGAAGGACCTCGGTTCGGTTCCGCTTCGGCTTTCCTCACTTTTCAAATGCTGTGGTCTGTGTGCACTGTCTTGTGACTTTTTCCCTCACAATGAACGAAACATTAAAACGGCTCTCGTCGCTGCCCATCTTAATGCAGAAGTCATTGTGGTGGTGACAGTTTATAGGGTTAGGTACAGTCTCCTTCTTCCCCCATCTCCTGGGATCTCGGTCCCCGCCAGTACCTCTTCGGAGACAACTCGGCGTTAAACACGTTTAACCAAAGCAGGCAAGTGACGGTCTTGTACACACAGTCAGACACTGGAACAAAGCCCAATTATGGACTATCGACGGGAAAGAGAGAAAGGAGAAATCAGTGGCCGCGGAGGGTTGACAGAGTGAGAGTCACAGGGCCCGTGGTACCCGTGCCACAGTGTACACAGCTAGCGCCACCAAGCGGCCGCTGTTTGCCTGCCAGGGGAGGCCAGCGGGCAGGAACAATGGCGCGCGTGGCAGGACGGGACTGGAACCCTGGCATTAAACATGGCCGCTGTGAGGACAGCGCAGGGCTTTATTGCCCACTGGGCCTGGGTTTAGTCATTAGTCAAAGTGGCCGTTATCCTTCGCTTGCTTTGTTTCTCTATGCCGCCCCCCCCCCCCCCCCCCCCCCCCCCCCCCACCCCCCTCTGTACCCAGTCCGTAGTAAGAGCAGAGTAAACATAAGACCGCTGCGCGTGTTACAAATCCCGTGTCCACCTTTCCCACCAGAGAAGCCTCATAGAACCCGCGTTGTGAGAACACACGTATACAGCACGATGTAGCGTGACAAATTAGCGTGAGTGTGATCAATAGAGGCTATTCGTACACAAACAGAAAGAAAACACCTCCTTACCCGCCACACCTAGCCAAGCCTCCCCCCCCCCCCCCCCCCCACTCCCTCCCTCTCCTCCCAGGTCACGACCATGCACCAAAGATTGAAATCTGTGGTCTGTGCCATCGTCGGGGTGGAAAAAATTTGGGTTTTCCCTTTTTGGGTGGTTTTTTGGAGGGGGGGGGGGGGGGTGAAGGGGGGTGAGGGGGGCCAAGGATTGGGGGGGGGGTCAAAGTGTAGTCTGAAAGACAGTCTGAGATCGAGAGAGTGAGACGGGGGAGGAGGGTCAAAGTGTGAGAGTCAGAAAGCAGTCTGAGAGAGAGAGAGAGAGGGGGGGGGGGGGGAGGGAGGAGGGATAGAGAGAGGGAGGGAGGGGGGGGTGAGAGAGCTGCCGTGTGGATCCGATGGGGGTGATGTCATTGGGGGGGGGGACCGCTGCTGCTGCTGGGTCAGGTTGTCTCCCAAAAAAATCACCTGCCAATTGGCGATGGCACCCACACTACAAGGCCACACCCCTCCCTCCCTCTTCCTCTCTCCCCCTCCTCTTTACAACACAACAACAACAACCCAATCTCTCTCTCTCTCTCTCTCTCTCTCTCTCTCTCTCTCTCTCTCTCTCTCTCTCTCTCTCTCCCTCAGTTTGCCGCAATTACTTGTATTCTTGTTTGACGTATTGATGTTACCGTGTTTGTCATCAGTGACAGATTTGTAAAAAGCCGACTTGCGCTTAAATTTTATCCTTTTAATAAAGTATGATCTTATCTTATCTCTCCTGTCTCATCCTCCCCCCTCTCTCCACCCATCTTTCTCCTCCCTTTCTCTCATCCTCCTCCCCCACCCCTCTCTCCCCCTTTTCACTCTCATCCTTCCTCTCCCTCTCTTTTCCTCTCTCTCTCCCCCTCCTCTCCCCTTCCCCCCCTCTGTCTCCCCCCCCCTCCCCCCCCTTCCCCCCTCCCCCCCCCCCCTCCCTTCCCCCCCCTCTGGTCTTCCCCCCCTTCCCTTTCCCCCCCCTCTTTTTCCCCCCCCTCTCCTCCCCCCCCTTCCCCCTCTCCCCCCCTTCCCCCTTCCCCCCCCCCTCCCCCCCCCCCCTCTCCCCCCCCCTTGCCCTTCCCCCCCCCCCCCCTTTCCCCCCGTCTTCCCCCCCCTCCCCCCTCCCCCCCCCCTTTCCCCCCCCCCCTCCCCCCCTTCCCCCTCTCTTTTTCGCCCTCCCCCCCCTCCCCCTCTCCTTCCCCCCCTTTCCTTGTCTTCCCCCCCCCCCTCCCCCCCCCTCTTTTTCCCCCCTTCCCCCCCCCTTCCCCCCTTCCCCCCTTGTCTTCGCCCTCCCCCCCCCCTCCCTTTCCCCCCCTTTTCCTCTCCCCCTCTCCCCCCCTCTGTTTCGTTTTTCCCCCCCTCTCTTTTTTTCCCCCCCCCCCCCCCCTTCCCCCGCCCCCCCCCCCCCCCCTGTCCCCCTCCCCCCCCTCCCCTCCCCCCCCTTTTCCCCCTCCCCCCCCCCCCTCCCCCTATTTTGCCCCCCCCCCCCCCCGCCCCCCCCCCCCCCCCCCCCCCCCCCCCCCCTCGCCGGGTCTGTCGTTCACGACTCAATTTGGCCCGGTGGAACAAGAGCAGAGGATGGGGAAAGCATTGTGGCATAGGAGCCAACAATTAGTGACGTGTTCAAAGAGGAACATAGAACGTGCCCGGTCAGCAGTGGCAGGGATTCGGCGAACAGACGGGAGCCAATGGAGCCGACGTCCGCTTTTGGGGCAGGACTTCAGAAAGCGGCGTGGAAGTGACAAAACTCCAGCCACAATGACACGCGGACGGGCAAAGGGAGCTGGGGAGGGCGAGAGAGACAGACGGCGCGGGTTTAAACGAAGCGATTTGGGGAAGACCACGGACAGCGGTTTAGGGATTTAAAGGCAGGTTCCTTCTTGCTTCGTTTAATGCCGGTCGGTGTAACCGTCCGGAATCAGTTCTGGCCCAGTCACACCGCGGTCATCGATACCCTTTGTTTTAAGTTTAAGGAGGGACGGAGAGAGAGACAGACACGTAGAGAGAAAGAAAGAGAGAGAGTCAGACTGACACAGACAGACAGAGAATGGGGGGGGGGGGGAGAGGGAAAGGAAGATCAGGGTGCAGGTGGATGACCTATCTCACAGTGCATACTATATATCGGTCTTAGTCGTTGTTTTTTATTCTTCGAGTTTTAGTCACCTGATATTTTAGAATCGTTGTGTGAACTGTGTTTTTACCCTCGTTCAGTTGTTTAGAATAAACCCCCCAGGAAGGCGTCAGCCGAAAAATTTTGGGAATTTTTTGCCAACTTGTTGTTTTTCTTTTTGATTTTTATATTTTTATATATATATATATATATATATATATATATATATATATATATATAAAAAAAAAAAAAATAAAGACAGTGTTCTTGCACTAGGTACTTAAAATGATAGTGTGCTTGAATTAAGAACCTAAAATGCTACGCTACTTAAAAGCTTTGTACAAATACAATGGCACATTTCTCACAATATTTTCATTGGAGGATGCCAGCAGCCTTGATCGAAAAAGATTTGGAAATTTGTAGAATTTTGGCGGAATGAATCTCTCTCTTTTCAAGAGCTTTAAGACAGGGACAGAGACAGACGGGGGAGACAGAGACAGGGGGGAGAAAGAGAGAGAGAGAGAGAGAGAGACTGTGTGTAATGGAGCAGTCGGGTTTTGTCTCCAGTTGACTCTTCCTCACGAAACCCGGGTTTTATGACAAGAGTTCGGTATTAAGACGGCGAGACGCCGCGCACAGGAAACGGAGACTTGCGGGCTGTTTTACACCGGGACTTTGTTTTTGAAATGAAAGTGACAAGCCACTCTCATTAAAAAGAAGAAATCTCATCTGCTTTCGATATCTGCTCGGCAGACGACAGATTAATTCTGCACTCGGATTTCGGGCCTGCGCCAGAGAGAGATGCGCTGGGAGACAGAGGAGTCGGTTACCACGTCAAATTAATAATCCAGAATAAAGGCATTCAGTTTCAGCGTGGAGGGAGGTCAGCGGGGGGGGGGGGGCTACTGATAGTTGTGATGGATTCTCTTCCACAACTGAGCTAACCATCAATATTGAAGAGAGAGAGAGATGAAATTTGGAAATCGTAGATACACAGAAAATTGGGTTTTAACGATCAGTCAACCATGGCGGTTTTAGCGGGGTGGTCAAAGAAAACAGAGAATAATGATGGTACTTTGCACCCATAGACCTGAAGTTTCACCCCCACCCCCACCCCCCACGTCCCACCCCCAAGTCCGTCACCAGAGAACACCCGTTTGCTTGCAGCTGTCGGAAAGACGAACCGAAAGGACAAAGTGATCTTGGGGAGTGAAGTATTAACCTGGTTCCATCATACAAAACGTCCCTCGTGGCGGGTGCCAGCAGTGGCCTGGGCTGCGCCGAGAGAGAGAGAGAGAGAGAGAGAGAGAGGAGAGAGAGAGAGAGAGAGAGAGAGAGAGAGGCGCGAGACGGTCACGTGGTGACTCACGTGCAGGCCATCTCCGCCATCCTGGTCACTGCAACTGTCCCCTGCTGCTGCTGCTGACAGACTCCTCGTAGGGTTTTACTGGCGGGGGCTATCACACCTACTTTGTCGGCTGCTCCCCACCCCCACCCACCCTCCGCCCTCCGCCTCGATGTGGTCTCAATGTCAGTTGGTTTTTGCCGGCTGCACTCCTTACCCCCCCCCCCTTCCGCCTGGTCCCTGCCCCACATCTCACAATGTCTCCTGTTCTATGTTGTAGGTTTATATACCTTATGGCTGCCATTTTCTGTGCTCTACGCTTTCAGATATAGCCGAATTTTCCTGCGCATATATATATATATATATATAATATATATATATATATATATATATTATATATATATATATATATATTTTCCGGCTTACTGCGTTTTTAGATAATTATAGCCGAAGCGTCCTACACACTGAGATACAGCTGCGACTTCTCGTCTAGATGTCTGCAGTCTGAATGAATCGTGGTCTTTTATTACGTTTTTATTTCTTTATTAACAGCTCCAGTTTAAAGTGACATTGCTAGACACCACCCACTCTGTCGTCCAGACCTCCCACGTCTTCGTGCACAAGACAAACTTTCGGAAAAGGTGGCAACAGCAAACTGAAAAGACGTAACATGACGTAAAACTATGCATTGCTCAAAAACCCGAAACAAGAATCTGCAACTCATTTTTCATCGTTTTGCACCGTTTAACTGTTGTTTAAGTGTCGTTTTGTAAAGGGGATCATCCCGAAAATACGCAGTTTGTGTTTTGTCCTAATAAATAGCGTTCTTTTGAACCTTTTCTCTGTGTGTATCTTATGCATTGATCGCCTAATCAATGCATAAGATACACCGTCTCCCAACGAGCCAAATCTATCCGGCTCTGCCGTTGAAATTGCACTGCGTTGTTGTCAAGCGCGAGTGCAACAGTCATGGTGTCCCAATGTGTCCTGACGTGCTGCGGTGACCTTTTCGATGATAACGGGCTTGCCCTATCCCTGGTTTGAATACTGTAGTTCTGTATCCCAAAATTAGTTCGTAACGATTTACTTCATACACGTGAAGGGGGGGGTACGAAGAGAGAGAGAGAGAGAGAGAGAGAGAGAGAGAGAGAGGTAAAAAAAAAAAAAAATTACGAGGGTAATAGATAAGCATGTATGCTTTTTTACATCCAGCCCTCGTCCAAACAAGGGACTACTCTAGATCTAATTATACATGTATACATTTTCTATGGGGAGAGAGAGAGAGACAGAGAGACAGACAGACAGAGAGACAGATACAACAAAGCTCTAGAAAGCAAAGTGCTCATTATGATTATTATTATTATTGCTGACGGACTGGTTGACTGGGCGTAAAACACCAATTTACTTACTTACTATTATTGCTGACGGCTCCTTGTTTAAGCCTGGAGCGGGTCAAAGATTTTGAAAGCTTTGCGTGCATGTGTCTGCTGCCAAGAGTAATTGTAATTTCTCTTGTTTTCTGTTGTTGTTGGTTTCTGGGGAGAGAGGGGGGTGGAGGGTTCATTTGGTGTTGTTTTTCTCCCAGTCCTCTGTCAACATGAAATGAAGTGAGTCATGGGCAGGGAATCCAACTTTCCCTCACAGTTTGATTCCTTCCCTTTCGCCCTGGTGTCGTTGGAAAGCCGGGTCGGGGCCGTGTTGACAATATTAATCATTCCTTTGTCTTCTTCCCTTTATTTAAAGTCTTTTCGCACACTGATATTTGACTGCAATATTAAAGTGCCAAATATATTTGTGTGTGTGTGCGTGCGTGCGTGTGCGTGTGCGTGCGTGCGTGCGTGCGTGCTTGCTTTTTTTTCTTCTTTTGTTTGTTTGCTTGTTTGGATGTTTGGCTTTTTAGACCTCCGTTCATTTAGATTCGTTGTTTCTAATGTCGTAACGGCTTATTTTCGCTCAGTGTTATAACCAAGACGGTTGAGTGGCCATGAGAAAGTGAGCTGACGACGGTGAAGAAAAGCATGGTAGGTTCACGACGGACGAAAGGCACAGTGACAGTCACGGCCCCCACAGTCCCCTTCCCTGTGGTCTATCGCCTGTCCTCCTCCATCGTTTCCACAGTAGTCTACTGCTGTCTCTCTCACACTGCCGGGAGGAGGGGAGTTTTTTGGGGGAAAGGGGGGGGGGGGGCATTCTGCATGTCTAGCATTGCTCCCACAGTACTGCTGTCTCACACTGGAGCGAGGAGGAGGAGGGGGGTAGAGAGTATCACGCGCTAATCATGCACGCGCCAATTGTCTTGATCTGATGTCGCGCCAGTCAGTGGGTGTCTTGTACCCCCCCCCACCGCCCCCTTCCTCCTCTCTACTCTCTACTCCATCGCCCCCTCACTTCACCTCTTTTCTTTTCAAAGGCGCAGCTCGGAATCCCAGCTAGGTGGGATCAGAATGTTTTCAAGAAAAAAGAAAGAAAAAAAAGAAGAAAAAAGAAGAAGAATAGGGACAGAGAAAGAGGGCACGACAACATTTTTCTTCTTCAGAATGAGTTCAAGAGACAGACAGAAAAAGAGGGCAAGACAAAACATTTTTCTTCTTCAGAAGGTGGTCAAGAAACAAAGACAGAGAAAGAGGGCAAGACAAAACATTTTTCTTCTTCAGAAGGTGGTCAAGAAACAAAGACAGAGAAAGAGGGCAAGACAAAACATTTTTCTTCTTCAGAAGGTGGTCAAGAATCAAAGACAGAAAGGCGGCAAGAAAAACATTTTTCTTCTCTTTTTTATATGGAGATTGAACCGTTACGAAAGTGGCATTTTCACAGTTTGACGGAGCTGCATCAGGAGCGATACATGTCGGAGTTTCAATTTTATTTATGTGTTTATTTATTTAATGGCTGACCAGGAGAGAATAAACAAGGGTTCATAGATGGTTAACTCTACACGAGCA
>JABMCL010003328.1:380000-381349 GCA_018857735.1 Alviniconcha marisindica
TTTCTTTCTCCAAAAATAATGCCATGGTTCATCCGCATTAAAAAAAGAAAAAAAAGAAAAAAGAAAATGGGGAATAGAAAGGAGAAGAAAAAAGAAGGAACGAAAAGGGAAGAATGAGCTAATGGACATCGATCCAAGTGTCTGTGTTTTTATTTGTATGGAAGCACAGTAATTCCCGCTCTCACAAATAGGTTTCCCTGTGGTAGTGACACCCCTCCACATAAAGCATACCGCCTGCACGCCAGTTCCACATCGTCATCATCTCTCTCCCCTCCCCCCCCCCTCCCCCTCCCTCCCCCCCTCTCTCTATCTCTCTCAATCATGTATATAAATGATGCCTGTAATTTTCATAATTTTTATATATAGTTGTTAAAAACCAATTTTTTTAAAATGTTTTTTTTTTTTCCCCCTCTCCCCCCTCCCTCTCTCTCTCTCTCTCTCTCCCCCTCTCTCCTCCTCTCCTCTCCTCTCTCTCCTTTCCCCCCCCCCCCCCCTCCTTTTCCCCCTCCCCCCTCCTCTTCCCCTCTCTCCCCCCCCCCCCCCCCCCCCTAAAACCACCCCAAAAAAAGCACGCAAGCACGCCCCCGCACACCCCCCGCACACGCAAAACACACACACACACACACACACCACAAAAAAAACCACACACACACACAAAAAGGGGATAAAATGTAGAAAGTGCCATAATCCAGGGATGAAGGCAGCTGGACTGTTTTACTGTCCGAAACATCTAACCTGACAGCTGAAGCACAACGATGCACAGCGCAACGAGGACGTTTGGACAGGCTGCTGTCACAGGGCCCACACTGAAAACCATCGTCAGTAAGCTGGGCTTGCGTTGTGTTTGGAGGCTGTGGCTGATCTCTCTCTCTCTCCCCCCCCCCCCCCTCTCTCTCTCTCTCTCTCTCTTAGGTACTTAAACCTCTCTGTCATTTTAACTACCTCGTTCAAACACTCTTGTCATTTTAAGTACCTATTTAAAGCACATTGTCCTTAGTTTGTTGCGTTTTTTGTCCATATGCATAATTATGGTACTGTACTGTGAGGTGGTAGGTCATCCACCTGCACCCCCTTTGTGAGGGGAATGGCCAAAAAGAAAATTTTTCCCCCCCCCCCCCCCCCCCCCCCTCCTTTTCCTTTTTCAATTTTTAATTTTGGTTCCTCTCTCTCCTCTCTCTCCCCCTCTTTCTCCTTTTCCCTCTTCTTTTTCTCTCTTTTTTTACATTCATTTTCCCCCCCCCTTCTTTCCTCTCTCTCTCAAACCTTGTATATGAAGTTTTCGAGTTCGAGTTCCCCCCCCCCCCCCTCTCCTCTCTCTCAATCCTTTTAAAATGAAATTTTTTCGAGTT
>JABMCL010002070.1:0-17500 GCA_018857735.1 Alviniconcha marisindica
GCTGGTCTACACCTGTCCACTGGCAGCCTACCTGTAGTATGTGGGACCACCGGCTACGTTCAACGCTTTCCCGCAGCTCGGGTTAATCCCGGCGGCGGGGGAAAGGGGGCGAACGCCCCCGTGTTTCCCGCACCCAGTTCTAGTCTGCTGGACCTGTTCCAGCGACCACCACAAATGTATGCTTGCATACCCAAGTGTTTTTAGCCGCCTGACTACAGGCCTCGATTTTACTACAAGTGAAATTAAACTCCCATGTGGTCTTCGACGTTTTTAACTGTAAATACGTGTGTGCCGATTGTACATATTACATGTTGGTGCACCCCGCCGACATAACCTTGCAAGGTTTTTCATCTGCAGCCCAGTTTTTAACTGTAAATATGGACGACGATCTTTTTAACCGGACCCCTAGGTGTGCCCAGTTCTACGAGTAATGCCCCAGTACAGCCAAGACGACCCAGCACCCTGCCCCCAGTATTACCGCAGGTGGACACACCCCACCCCCCCTCACCCCTCTTTCCCCCCTTTGTTCCAGGACCCATATCCGATCCAAATATTGATCCGCAAGGGGACCAGCTTTCTTCGCCCCCACCCCCCCGTCCCCCCCATGATCTAACTATGATATATCCAATTTAAGTTTTTATAGATTGTCCCAAATGCTTTTAGCAACTGAGGACATTAAAAAAAAACTCAACAACAACAACAACCGAAGCATTGTTTAATAAATTTTACGCCCACGGAAACCAGAAGGTGTTGGGACGGACAGCCCAGAAAAACCCACCTAGACCCCAAAAGCCCGAACATGGGGGGTTTGGGCTGATAAAGGGTTTAATGTCCTCAGTTCGGCGACATATTAGGGAAAGCGGACCAATGCCGAAGCTTTGGTTAAATAATTTTAGCCCACGGAAACCAGAAGGCTCAGGACGGACAGCCCAGGATGGCCCCCTCGACTTACACAGCCCTGAACTTGAATGGTCTCAACAAGGCCTGTACCCATATCGACAACAGACACAAGAGCCATTATTGGCCTCTTCTGTCGTTGTCCCGCCAGAGGTGTCCTTCAGAGCACGGTACGTGAGGCGATTCTTTGGGCCGCTTTCTTTTTTCCTCACGTTTTACATCCACAGAAAAACCGTAAGGCTTATTGGGGACGGGAGAGCACAAAAAACAAAAGTCTTATTAGGGACGGGAGCGCACAGAAACCAAAAGTCTTATTAGGGACGGGTAGACTTGAAACATGTTTTTTAGGGAGGGGGAGCCCTTGACGGCTCCCTCGACTTTCACACAGCTTCTGAGCTCTGCGATTGGCCGCTCTGCCAAGAATGCACTTAAGTGACCAGCCCGGGTCTCTCCACGTCCCGAGCAAGAAGAGGTCTCCCTCGCCCAGACACCCCTGGGTACATTTTCACCGCCGTGAGCAGCTGGACAAAGGGCAGCCCGAGCCTGTCCGGGAGGGGTTTCATTCAGTTCGTGTCTGACAAGCATCTCTCTGAGGTAACATTACACTGTCACCCCGGCCTGCCAACGTTTGATTAGCCAACCGCCGCGCGCTTCCTCCTGTCAATAGGGCTGCGCTCGGGACATGCCTGAGTCAGGGCAAAGAGTTCGAGCATTGTGTACCTTGCATATAGTTAAACCCCCCCCCCCCCCCGAATCAGGGGTGAGCTTTTTTTGACGTAACGGTAAAGCGTTAGACTGGTAAACAGAAGGATCTCAGTTCGATTCAGCTTCGGTTCTTCTTTCTTGGTTGAGTGTTGCTTTACGTCCACAGAAACCGTAGGCTTATTAGGGACGGGAGCCCAGGGCGGCCACCTCGACTTTCACACAGCTCCTGAGCTCTGAGCTCTTCTTTCTCTTCAAAGGCTTAGGTTTATGGACACCGTTTTTGTCACTGTCACCACCAGAATTACTCTGAATTAAGAGGAGAGAACCGTTTTAATGTTTTATTAATTGTGAGGGACAGAGTCAAAAGACAGTAGACGTGAACCACAATTTTTGAAGACAAAAGACAGCCGAAGCGAAATCGAACCGATATTCTTCTGCTTACCAGCCTAACGCCTTACCGCTAAGCCAAGCCGGCCCACGCAAGGAGTTAGTTGACTGACTGACTGTTGGGGTTTCAGTTCATTGTTCAATGTTGCTTACGCCTACTTCAAGTGTTGCTTAATGTCCTCGGATGTCGGTTGACATATTAGGGACAAGCTGAGACCAATGCGCGAGCTTGGTTCAATTATTGTTTTACGTCCACGGAAACCATGAGGCTCGTTAGGACGGACAGCCCAGGACGGACACCTCGACTCTCACACAGCTCCTGAACTATGACATTCGGCATATTGGGATTGACTGTTGGGGCTTCAGTTCATTGTTCGATGTTGCTTTATGTCCACAGAGGCCATAGTTAAACCATGGGGGAGACGGGGGTGATGTGGAGCGAAGAAAGCTTGGTCCACTTACGGATCAATATTTGGATCGGGATATGAGGTCGCTGGAACAAAGGGGGAATGGGGGGGTGAGGGGAGAGATGAGATGTGTCCACCTGGGGGGATCAATACTGGGGTCAGGTGCTGGGCGTCTTGGATGTACTGGGGCGTTCACTCGTAGAACTGGGCAGCACCCTAGGGGCCCGGGTTTAAAAAAGATCGTCGTCCACTATTTACATTTAAAAAAATGGGCTGCAGATGAAAAACCTTGCAAGGTTATGTCGGCGGGCTGCACCAACATGTAATATTTACAATCGGCACACACAGTATTTACAGTTAAAAACGTCAAAGGGCGCACATGGTATTTTAAAATTACACTTGTAGTAAAATCGAGGCCTTTTAGTCGGGGCGGTTTTAAAAACAGGGGGGGTATGCAAGCATACACTTGTGGTGGTCGCTGGAATCAGGTCCAGCAGACTAAAAACTGGGTGCGGGAAACACGGAGCCCTTTCGCCCTTCCTCCGCCGCCGGGTTTAAAACCCGAGCTGCGGGAAAGCGTTGAACGTAGGGGGTTTGGTCCCACATACTACAGGTAGGCTGCCAGGGGGCGGGGGTAGACCAGTCTGGTTGCAGCCCGTAAGAGGCTCCACCCTTTCCCACGCTGATCGCACACTGCCAGGTTTTTTGTACACAGGGGCAGTCCCACGCTGGTAGTTTCCCAGTCAGAGGCTGGAAGTGGTCTGAACATGAGGTGCAGGAGAACATCACGGGTAAAAAGAGACGCTCATCTCACACTCAAACTTCGTCGGTAAGCACATGCATCTCCGGGCGCCCACGGGAGACGATGCATGATGCGGGCTATGTAGGTCGGGTCTCCAGGGAAGAAACTCCCGCCCCGGGGGGGGAGGTATCGTCCCACCCTTGGCCGTGGCCCCCTTTAGTGGAAAATCCTTCTCCCACTGCTTCCACGCCTGCTTGTTTTGTTCCGCATTTTCGTCGGCCAGGCCGATTTTCATCGTCACAGTCGAGGAGTAAAATCCCTTGGCTCCTCTTTTTGCTGCTCTATCCGCCTTCTCGTTTCCAGAGAGGCAGACGTGCGCTAGTACCCCTGAAAGCGAACTTCCGTACCGCGGGTGATCAGCTGATGGGTGGTTGTCGCGATCTCACGCACAAGATCCTCCCGTGTGTTTTGAGGTCGGACTTGATGGCGGGCCCCGCCGCCTTGGAGTCGCTGCAGTTTAAAGATGGCGAAGGGAGTGACTGGTATCGCGCTGATGTGTTGCAGGGCCATGGAAATAGCCAACAGCTCAGCGGTTTAAGACCGGGCACTGCGGGTAGTGAATGGGAAAAGTGTGAGGTTGTTTGAACTCTGGGATCAAAAGGCAGTCCAGCTGCACCATTCCATCACGAACCATCAGTGAAGATCTTTAGGTGGTGTTGGTACCTTTTTTTCCAGGCATAGCCTAGCTGTGACTGCTAGAACGAGTGGATTCTGGTCCTTCTTCAGCCCTTCCTGTCCACCCCAACGTGCGCTCGTTCCAGGAGCCAAGGTGGATAGGGTGCATCGGCCCCGTCGCCACCTCAACACCATCCAGTCCCGGCTCCGGACCAGGTCGCAGACCAGGTCACAAATGGAGGAGAGGACTGGAGTTGGGGGGGGGTTTCGGAAGGCAGTAGTTATCTCGTCGACGGTGGAGTTGTCGACAGTCTGGCATCTAAAACCCTACTTACACAGATGAGCTGGATGTGGGCGGAAAAGGGGGGGCCCCCCTCTGTACACCAGGCATTTTGGCACGGACTGCGGCAGCCCGAGGGGCCCGTCGCAGACCGCGCACCTCTATGGCGGTGAGGCGGGCAGGCCCGGTTTTTGATAGGTGGGGCATGGCTTCCCGTCCGTACGACAGGCGTGAGCGCACCAGGCCCCGCACCACGTTCACGAGGATCTTGGGGGTGTTGGCCCAGGGCTGAGCAGATAGCAACCCTTTATCACGTTGAGGGCTCGGGAGGCGTTCCGGCGTTGTGCGCGACCTGCTGGTTTGACGCCCCCAGCGAGTGAAGTGTACCCCCAGGTACTTAACTTCTTTCGATGCAAAGATGCTCTGCCCGTTCACCCTGAGTGCACCTCCGTGTTTTGAGAGGTGTTGGTGTGGAATGGGACGAACACCGTTTTCTGGGAAAAAAGAGCGAATCCATTTACTTGCATAAAGTGGACCACCCCGTCCACAAACTTCCTGGAAAAAGTTTCATGCTTGTTTCACACACGAGCTGTTTGTGGGGGAGACGTCTGTATGGGGTCCGTCCCTATCGCCAAGTCGTTTTGGCGTACATGGTCGCACTACCTTTCCCTTTTACTGCTGTGTCCACGTCGTGGACCATGATGTTGAACAACAGGGGGGCGATCACTGATCCCTGAGGAACGCCCATACTTACTCCTTTGGGGGTCGACGTGGCTCCCTTCCACCTGACCTGCATGATCTGCCCCTCAGGAAGGATCTGATGTAGTTGTACATGTTGCCGGAAATTCCTATCTTGTCGAGTTTCTGTAGTAGCTTGGCGTGCCAGACCTGGTCGTAGGCAGAAACCTCTTACAGTTTAATAAGGACGGAAAAGGGGTAGCACATTGTATAATCTGAATGTATTTAATCCCCCCACCCCGCACTCCCACCAAATCTCCCCTTGACTATACATTCGTCTCTAAAGTGGCGGGACCCGGTTGCGTCAGAAGGCTGAGATACAATCTCTGCCAACAAGTTTAAGAGCGACTGTAAATCATGAAAAGTCTGAACCGCCTGGAGTCGTTTGAGTTATACAATCAAACTCCAGCTTGATACCTGCGTCAGAAAGTTCTTTCCGATTTTTTTTTCTTTTTTCTTCTATAATTTGTCTTTATTTGATCTTAATCTGTATTAATGTTTTTCGGGTTTTAAGTATCATGCTGAACAATTAATTACTTTGTTGTTTTATTATACATTCCGATCTAAATGAATACTGTGAAGATATTCAAGAACATGATTTGAGAAAAACGAATACTGTACGGCATCTAAAAAGGGGGCACTCTCTCACATTAGGTAAACGCGTACAAAAGGGTGGTATTCAACACACGAAACCACTGCACAAGCGCAATGGCAACGGAAAAGTTTCCCGCTACACACCTGGTAACCATGATCGGCTACACAATCGTGATCAAAATACACAAACAGTTAAAAAGAGCGCTAATTTAATAAGACAATGCAAAAAGTGCGAATTTTCGGGGTAAATCTTCTTCTTTTTTTGAAAACCACAGAGATAACAGTTAAACGGTCATAAATAAAAATGACTGCAGGCATTCAGATAACCGGATAAGTATAATATTTTCATTCGCACATGTTTTGTATTGTCCTATTATTGTTCTTTTTAACCGTTTATGTGTTTGGATCTTGTTTTAGAACGCTAGCAGTCATCCTTGGTTCAGTTTCTCTCTCTCTCTCTCTCTCTCTCTCTCTCTCTCTCTCTCTCTCTCTCTCTCTCTCTCTCTCTCTCTCTCACACAATCATGAGATTAATGGGGGCCTGAGGTAGTTGGGTTGGTACTGAATCGATGCAAGGAGTGTGTAAAATGTTAATGAGGGCAAGCTCTAAGCGTCGTTTTACGACATCATTCTTGGACCAGAAAATGAGACTTGAAGTGTGTAATGAGGGCAAGCTCCAAGCATATGGATTTACGACATCCTTCCTGTGCCAGAAAGCGAGACTTGAAGTATGTAATAGGGCAAGCTTCAAGCTCCTTCCTGTGCCAAAAAGCGAGACTCGAAGTATGTAATGAGGGTTGACCGTCAAACACTGGTCCACCTTGCCAGATGGCCAGTTCATTAACGATTACGGAGAGCGAGATAACCTGCCCGATAAAGCCTTGGACATTAATTTTCTGATTGGGCCGAGAGACGGCACACAGGGTTAGACGTGTAGACGTTGACTTGTCCAGTCGGCAGCCTGACTCATGGCCCGCTGAGCGCTTTCATTGTATGGCATCTAGTGCTACTGTGGTCCTCGTGAATGTCTGAAAGCCGGTTGCGTGCTCACTGCAATTGTTCAGCAGCCCTCAGTACGGTTACAGCCGCTCTACTTTTGTGGCAACGACCTCGATCTTCTTCTCCGGCTCCTTCCGCCTGTCAGGTCCAGCGGTCAGTTATTGTTCGTCACGATCCTTTCTTTGGTACGAGAAAGCTTCCGGCTGTGAGACAGACCTCCTCACTCCATGATGAGCGCCCATGTATAACGTTTCACCCACTCATTCAAGCCTATATGTATATAAAAAGATGCCTTTTTTTTAAAATTTACTCAGCAGTGTTAAAACAGTTGTAAAACAGGGTTTTTTTGGAAAACCCAAACTACAATCCTTGTCAAATAAATTTTGAGTTCGAGTTTTTTTTTTTTTTTTTTTTTTTTTCTCCCCCCCCCCCCCCCACCCCCCCCCACACCACCAACAACACACAACCACAACCCCAAACAAAAAAAAAAAAAAACACCAACAAACAACACCCCCACCACACACAACACCCCACACACACACCACACACACACACACAACACCCACACACACAAAGAAGACAAAATTGGACGAAAAAATTTGCCCTATACCTGAAAATGGAAAGCAGCTCTAGTGTAGTATGCGCTCGAAAGAGTATAACGCCAGCTTTTGAAAACTAAATAACAAAAAATCATACACTTCCATGCAGTGCATTTCACGGGCTGAAAAAAGGTTGAGCACCAAGAATTCCATCCTGTTTTCACTCGCTCAGAATATGAAAACTCTAAACACAGGATACACAAAATCGCCCGATGTCAAATTCCAACAGCAAGTTACACGATCCAAAACGCAGTGCTGTTTTTAGTCTGAGACGTTGCCCAACAAATTGAGTGCACAGGATAAGGGCGAGAATCCATCTGTGCACATCTCAAGTACTAAAGAGGAAAAGAGACATGACTGATTGCCTGATTCTCAATATTCTGTCACGTCCACGGCGGTGAGACTGATCAGGATGAAGCACAAGTCATCAAGTCAGAAGTATGAATAGTAGTCTGATTCACTATTCATGTACATATTATACATCACCGTACTGAAGATGATTCGAGAAAGAAGAGAGCGATGGATAAAAAAGACCGAGAGAGAGAGGGGGGGGGGAGAGAGAGAAAGGGGAGGGGGGGGGAGAGGGGGGAGAGAGAGAGGGGAGAGAGAGAGAGAGAAAAGAAGAAGAAGAAGAAGAAGAATTTAATTAACTGGGAAAGCAGAATTCAGAAAGGCCGAATTGCTGGCAGTACGAGAATCATCGAAAGCTACATTCTGACCTACTCTAGGCTTTAAAGAGAGGACCTTTGATAGCTCAGGAATGAGCCTTGCCCGCCGGGGAACGCTCAGGGTTATGAATGTGTCTACTATTATCAGCAGCCATTGTCACAATCCGAACGATGCAGCAACAACGTTACCTTTCAGGCCGCAATAACGGGAAACAGCTTTACAGTACTCTAGAATTAAACTCAGCATTGCAACGACAGAACTGCCTCCCGTTTTCGCGGCTGCAGAATCTGCAGCTAATTGTAGCTGCAATCAGAAATGGGCGATGGAGCTGGGCTCTCATAGCTGGACAGATTGTCCTGCTGCTGAGTTGCTCCTCAGCATTTGCTTCTATGGACACTGGACTCTGTTCCGCACAACTGTTGAAAGAGCCAAACACAAAAAGATTCAACAGAACGCTTATTTATTATGATACGGGCACACAGTATAGCATATTGTGTGTCCGTGTCATAATAAATAAGCGTTCTTTTGAACCTTTTGTGTTTGGATCTCGTTTTTAGAACGCTAGCAGTCGTTAGTTGAAGTGTTGCTTTACGTCCACAGAAAACATAGGCTTATTAGGGACGGGAGCCCAGGACGTCCACCTCGACTTTCACACAGCTTCTGAGCTCTGAGCTAGCAGTCATCCTGTTTCAGATTTTTGTTGAAAGAGCAAGTTGTGGAGTACACAAGTTGATTCGCACTGGCGGGGTCCCGTCTTCCTTAACACTTATTGTTCTGGCGGTGGCTGGCGGTCTCTTCAGTCTTTCCGGGCCGGAGCGCAGGGACGAGCTGTTCATAGGTACCCGACCCCCCACCCCCCTTTTCCCTGTTAATAATAAGCCGCACGTGGGTTCTGTGGACTTAAGCATCACAATAATGATGATGATGTGGAGCTTAATGACCTCGGATGTCGGGTTGACATATTAGGGACAAACTGTGACATGGTTCAGTGTTGCTTTACGTCCAGAGAAACCATACGGCTCATTAGGACGGGGAGCCCAGGACGGCCACCTCGACTTTCACACAGCTCCTGAACTCTGATCACAATAATAAAAAATTATGCGGACACTCTGATGCGTGCTGGCAGTTCCTCGTTAATTTTGTGGCATTCCTCGAAGACACTAACAGGCTTTCCGCTGCATGCAGTCCCGATCTCTCGCTTTTCCTGTGGCAGCAACGCAGCGGGCAACAGGGAAAGTAATGTGATAGCTCCTCGCGCTGTTAGATAGCGGGATGCTGCACCGATTACATGACACTAATTGACAACATGACACGCCGTGTCTACTCACTCGTGTCAGCTAATAGAGGAGTGATCGGGGGGGAAGCCTTTGGCTCAGTTGGTTAGGGCCGGTTTGGCACAGTCTGATCAAGCCAACTTGTCACTGATGTTAGAGGGCGTGGGTTCCACTCCCGTCAGAGGTTGTTGTTGTTGTTGTTGTTTTGTGTGTGTGTGTGTGTGTGTGTGTGTGTGTGTGTGTGTGTGTGTGTGTGT
Source organism: Alviniconcha marisindica (assembly GCA_018857735.1). Taxonomy (NCBI): domain Eukaryota; kingdom Metazoa; phylum Mollusca; class Gastropoda; family Provannidae; genus Alviniconcha; species Alviniconcha marisindica. Next base: position 9,223 of record JABMCL010002070.1, read on the forward strand.
GTGTGTGTGTGTGTGTGTGTGTGTGTGTGCAAGCGCGTGCGTGTGTGTGTGTTCAACTGATACATCCTCAATTAAAAATGGGTAAAAACAAAACCAGATTTAAAAAAAAAGACTTATCACAAAGTTATAATCTTCCAATAATGTTAATATGCTTCAGATGTTCAAATATACAGCTCAAGGATATTTTCTCGAATAAAATCCTCAGCTGTACAATCTTTTGCCTTGTTTAAATAAAGTCAGAGCAGGCATATAAGATACACGCAGGTGGATCCTCTCCTTTCTATAATAAAGAATGAGAATTAAACAACCCACACCTGTATCTATCAATCTAAATACAGCAACACGTATCTGGCCAGCGATTTCAGATACGCATTCGGATCTTGCCGATGCAGATACCGGGTGTGGCCTAAATTGAGGCACTTTCAAGCACGATCTTATTATATATGACTCGGCTGTAACATGTACAATGAGCTGTTATTGAATCAGGCGGACCGTTACGAGCGTATGCTCGTGTCATGTAGGTTTCAAACTTGCTTCGTAGTTCTCATCTGATTCTGATCTGACAGAAGACGTCCTTCACAGCTGATCAAATTGGAGGCTGGAGATGGGTACCCCTAAAAAAGCAAAACAACAACAACAAAATTCAAAACAAGTGTCGAAGAATTACGAGCGTATTACTTTATTTGTTTGTCCCATGAGCGGACAGAATGCTACAGGTATCTACTGTCAGTTATGGTAAGTAGCAGGTTGGTTTAAGTGTTGCTTTATATCCACAGAAACCGTAGGTTTATTAGGGACGAGAGCCCAGGACGTCCATCTCAGCTTTCACACAGCTCCAGAGCTCTGAAGTAGCAGGGCAGCAATTGCACATTAAATAACGCCCACTGGCTGCATGCTTCAATTAGCTCCCTGCCCTACGGCGCTCTGAGCTGATATAGAGATGAAGCGCTTTAATTGTTCACGGAGTCAGAGAAAGAACACGCCCACAATAAAGGCCCTTGATCAGCGGCATGGAAAGTCGACGGCGTAATTGCCGGTGAACGACCTCAGCCACAGGATCCTAATCACTTGACAGGATTAACTGGGATCAAGCTAACAAGAGGCTCAGCACACAGCCGTTGCTTCCAGCCCCGGCTTAGAACAAATCACCACGCAGCGCAGTCGCTGGGGCAGAAGTCGTTGGAATCGCCTGCAGAGACGCAGGCCACAACAGCGCACAGACGCCCGCCTACAAGTCGTTATAATAGAATCGGTTGGAGAGACACAGGCTCCAACAGCCAAGTTCAATATTATTCTACCGGTCCCCTCTCGTCGCCCGTGCCCTAATATCGCTCGACCCCCTTCCCGCCCCCATTCCCACCTCTGCGACCCCCTTCCCGCCCCCATTCCCACCTCTGCGACCCCTTCCCGCCCCCATTCCCACCTCTGCGACCCCCCCCCCCGGCCCCCCCCCCCCCCCCCACTCCCCTCACCACCACCACCACCCCCGAGCTGATAGGTGGGTGGTGATAAGTCCTCGCTACGCCACGTGGGTTCACGGGTCCCCTTTGATGTCCGCCCGCCGCAATCATCGGCTCGGACAGGTGGTAGGATCGACTTCTTCGCCTCTCTCCGTGAGGTCTTAGCGGGTTGTGCCAGCCAGCTTACCGTTAGGCTAGTCAGAGCTCAGGAGCTGTGTGAAAGCCGAGGTGGACGTCCTGAGCTCCCGTCCCTAAAAACCTACGGTTTCTGTGGACGTAAAGCAACACTCCAACTTCAGCTTACCGTTAAAAGCAAAACCTGCAGCCAGTGGGCGTTATTTAGTATGCAATTGCTGCCCTGCTACTTCAGAGTTCAGGAGCTGTGTGAAAGTGGCCGTCCTGGGCTCCCGTCCCTAATAAGCCTACGGTTTCTGTGGACGTTTGCGTGTGCGTGTGTGTGTTCTCTCTCAGCCAAGTTTACGTCCACAGAAACTGTAGGCTTATTAGGGACGGGAGCACAGGACGGCCACCTCGACGTTCATACGGCTCCTGAGCTCTGACGTGTCCACAAAAACAACTGTTGAGAACAACTCAGCAGCAAGACAATACATCCAGCTACGACAGCCAAGCTCCACCTCCCTGTCTGGGCGGCACATAATTACAGAACTTCAACAAAACTAAAGTCAGGTGCAAATTATCTCCCTTACACTAGGGAGGAGGCCGGCTGGGCATATTATTACTGCTGGGCGGTGCAATGCTCAAGCTGGCAAAGTCGCTCACTGTCATGTCGTTGGTCAGGAAATTCGCCTTTTCTCTCTTCCCCTTGCACAGACATATTCACAAACACAGACATACACACGCACGCGCGCACTGTGACACACACACATACACTATGACACACGGGCCCACTATCTATGCCGATACACACACACACACACATACACACACTGTGACACATATCTACTGCCCCCTACCTCCCGAACGCACACATACACACACACTGTCGCACACACACACACACACACACACACACACACACACACACACACACACACACACACACACACACACACACACACACACACACACTGCCACCCCCGCCCCAAACACACACCTAAATTAAACCAGAGCTACTACAGCAGTGTCTGTGTGGAAGTGCGGGTGACTCAGTCTGCCTAAGCCGGCGTTTGCATCACACGTCCAGCCAGCGACTGGCCACAGTGACGCAACTGTTTGACCAGCGGATTTGTGTCACCGGTGTCACGCTGAACATCAACGTCCGTCAGTGGTAGCTGGGTGACAGAGCAGGGACTGCAGGGAGCGGAAATCCCACGATAGCAACATCGCATCTGGGGCCTTGTACAACAACACGGGTTGACATATCCTTTTCCGCTTTCGCCACGTCGGACACGATCTGAGCTCGAACCTGGCGACTACGTGTCTGGCAGTCACACAGCATAGGCTAAAGCACAGCTCAGGAGCTGTGTGAAAGTCGAGGTGGACGTCCTGGGCGCCCGTCCCTAATAAACTTACGGTTTCTGTGGACGTAAAGCAACACTTCAACACAGGCTAAGCTATACACACGTGGCATAGAGTGAAGAATATCAGTAGGGTACTAATACAGCAGATATGATTGTGAATACACACTCATAGTTCAGGAGCTGTGTGAGAGTGAGGTGGCCGTCCTAACGAGCCTTCTGGTTTCCGTGGACGTAAAGCTATATTGAACCATGCTTCGGCATTGGTCACAGCTTGTCCCTAATATGTCAGCCGACATCTGAGGACATTGAGCATCACTTCATCATGTGAATACACACACGTGAGTCGGTTTGGCCTAGCGATAAGGCGTTAGGCTGGTATTGGTAAGCGGAAGGACCTCGATTCGATACCGCTTCGGCTCTCCTTTCTCTTCAAAAAGGTTGTGGTTTGTGGACACTGTCTTGTGACTGTCATCACTTCCTACTGAAACATTAAAATGGCTCTCATCGCTGCCCATCTTAATGCAGGAGTCATTCTGGTGGTGACAGTGTAGCGATAGGTATATAATCTCCCTCTCCCCCCACGGGGTGGGGGGGGTGGGGGGGGGGGTAATCGAGCACAGATGGGTTTTGAGAACAACTGAGCATAAATAATTTTGGGAGGAACGAGCGAACAACTGCTGGTGACGGTGACAAAATGGAACAGATCTAGGAAAATGTACTCACCAATGAGACGAAAAACGAGGGAAACACACAACCGCTTTCGACAATTCATCTTCTTCAGATGAAAGAAGACTGACAGACAACAAAAGAAGAAGGAAGTAACATTAAAAACGAGGATATACAAGAATGAAGAAAAAGAGCCGGTGCAAGAAATGTTGAGAATCAATACGTACATTAAAAATGACGTCATTAAAATGACGAAAATTAGAGGGAGTATGATCAGCCCATGTATAAACAAATACAGACGCACGCACACACACACACACACACACACACACACACACACACACACACACACACACACACACACACACACACACACACACACACACACACACACACACACACACACCGATTCAGTTTACAGAACAACAACATGCCAACATGATTGCTTAAAAAAGACAGCACTAAAAGTAGTGTGGAAGGAAAAAGTCTACATAATGGTGAACACACGCACGCATAAAGGTGTTAGCGAGATGGTCAGGCCCCTAGCAACCTTATACGCTTTGTGACATAAGATAAGCTCAGACAACTAACTTAGTTACAGTATTAATTATGTTTGTAATGTTAGTTGTCTGAGCTCATCTTACTGTCACAAAACCGGAGACACTAAGTCTAAACACAAAAGGGGTTTGTGATAGAGCTCAAACTCCAAGCACTGGTTTACGACATCCTTTCCTCCAACCACTGCCATAATCGGTTACGCCATAGCTCACCGAAAACTGTCAGCTATCTTTCTTATTTCTTCAACGAGAGCCGAGAGCTCAGGAAATGTGTGAAAGTCGAGGTGGCCGTCCTGGGCTCCCGTCCCTGATAAGCCTACGGTTTCTGTGGACGTAAAGCAACACTCAATCAACAACGTGAGCCGGTTTGGCCTAGCGGTAAGGCGTTAGGCTGGTAAGCAGAGGGACCTCGGTACGAATCCGCTTCGGTTCTCCTTTCTCTTCAAAAAGGTTGTGTTTGTGGACACTGTCTTGTGACTTTGTGATTTGTCCCTCACAATTAAAGAAACATTAAAGTGGCTCTCATCGTTGCCCATCTTAATGTAGGAGCCATTCTCGTGGTGACAGTGTAGCGATAGGTATATAATCTTCATCTTCCCCCACCTCCATACCCCTTTCCCCCCTTCTCCCCGTCCCTAATAAGCCTTAAGTCACTAGTTTCAGATTTAATGAAATAAAAATAATTTAAAAATTGTTTAATTGGGTTTTTAATCGTTTTTATTTTCTGTAGGCTGGCCGAGACTACAGTTTCGGGTTCTCCATCAGTCACGTGACTTTCCGGAGTGACGTCAGTCTGGGGAGTCAGTGCGGTTGCCATCTTAGATTCTTCAGTAAACTGTGTATGCGTGTGGTCGACAAAAAGTTAACTATGCCGGCCTACTGTGTTGCCGCGAACTGTAACAATTCTCAGACGACCCCAGGTATAACAATGCACGAGCTCCCGCGCAATCGACCCGCAGTGAGGCGAAAGTGGATTAATTTATACAATTCAAACGAGCTGACTTTCTTGCTGCACCGCATCACGCCCATTTGTGTAGCGAGCACTTCAGTGAGTGCGATTTCGCAAACCCCATGGAATACCGCATGGGTTTGCTTCGAAGCTGACACGATGTTCCGGTACTCTTTCAAAATCCTGCCTGACAGGCTCAAACTAATACGGCTGTATCCTTGTGGGTCTCTCGGGCAAAGTATCAGTTTCGTCTTCGGAGCTCGAGTTGGCCATTTTGCAGCGACTCCCAGAGTGACGTAGTAGGCATATGGTCACGTGATTTGGGCGTCATGGCGACGACTTTCGGTACGACAGAAAATGCCTTTTTCGTGCATTTATAACCCTCAGATCACAGTTTCACCTACAGCATCGTTCTCAGCGAGCTTTAACAAAAATCGTGCCAAAAATCACCCCTAACCTTGGACTTGTCCTTTAAGTAGCACTTTACTTTTTTTTTCTTTTTTTTTTTCACTGACACGAAAATCAGCTCAGAACTCAGGAGCGGTGTGAAAGTCGAAGTGGCCGTCACATCCCTAATAAGCCTCACGGTTTCTGTGGACGTAAAGCACCATGAAAGAAAGACACGAAAACCAAAATGGAGTCTTAAACTGGATATTTTGACATGGGCAGCCCGAGACTGATATTGGCCGTTGGCTGTGGCCATACATGTACAGAGCGGCAGGAACCTAGTGTAGTAAGTGGATAGCGATGTGAAGTTCACACTGCGAAAAGGTTGATGAAAAGCCCGTTCATCAGGCCGCATCTTCTGGCGAATTAGGCAGCAACACTGGGTGGCAACCCCAGTCTGGCGACTCGGCCGACTAAGCCCTTTACGCTGCTTTCAGCGGCTTTGTCACTCGGCAAAGCATCAGTGGTGTCGCCTCGCTATGCACACGGCCGCAAATTGCGCCTTTTACGACTCGATCAAAAGCGGGTTTAGAAACTCCCCTCTCCCCTCCCCACAGCAAAAAGAAAAAGAAAAAGGGAAAGGGTAGAAGAAGAAGAAGAAGAAAGAGAGAAAATACAGGCGCGCTTACACACACACACACACACACACACACACACACACACACACACACACACACACACACACACACACACACACACACACACACACACACATACCACACACACAACACAACACAATGACGCACACATACACACGACACACACACACACTCACACACACACACACACACACACACACACACACACACACACACACACACACACACACACACACACACACATACATACATACGCACACAAATACTGGCATCTGTTTACAACAATCTTCCTCCGAAGGGTACCAGATGATGATGATGAAGTGATGCTTTATGTCCTCAGATGTCAGTTGACATATTAGGGACAAGTTGTGACCAATGCCAAAGCACGGTGCAATAAATCTTTACGTCCACGGAAACCAGAAGGCTCGTTAGGACGGACAGTCCAGGACGGCCACCTCGACTCTCACACAGCTCCTGAACCATGTGAAGGGTACCAGAAAGCGTTGAGAGCCATTTGAAAGTTTCGTTACTTGTGAGGGGCAGTCACATGACAGTGTCTTCTTCTAATGTTGCTTTACGTCCACAGAGACCATGAGGACTTATTAGGGACGGGGGGACCCAGGACGGCCACCTCGACTTTTACACAGCTCCTGAGCTCTGATAACAAGAATTCGAGTTCAATGTTGCTTTACGTCCACATTTGTTGTTGAAGTGTTGCTTTACGTCCACAGAAACCGTGGGCTTATTAGGGACGGAAAGCCCAGGACGGCCACCTCGACTTTCACACATCTCCAGCGTCCATAAATCACAACTCTTGAAGAGAAAGGCCAGGTGTGGGCTGGTTTGGCCTAGCGGTAAGGCGTTAGGCTGGTAAGCGGAAGGACCTCGGTTCAATACCGCTTCGGCTCTCCTTTCTCTTAAAAAATGTTGTGGTTTGTGGACACTGTCTTGTGACTTTGTCCATCACATCCTTCTGAAACATTAAAATGGCTCTCATAGCTGCCCATCTTAATGCAGAAGTCATTCTGGTGGTGACAGTGAGCGACAGGTATATAATCTCCCTCCCCCCCCCCCCCCCCCCCCCCCCCCCCCCCCCCCCCCCCCCCCGCCCCCCTCCCAGTCCCTAATAAGCCTTGTGGTTTCTGTGGACGTTAAGCACTTTGTTTACTTACTAGAAAGGCCAGACGAAGCTGGGAATCGAACCAACGTCGTCCGCTCAGCAGCCTAACGCCTTACCGCTAAGTCAAACCAAACCGGATGACGCTCGCGCGAGCCTCACGCGTCGACACTTTTATTGGCGTACAGGTTTAATTCCACAGTGTAGAGGCGTAATAGCGGACCTCTCGGCAGAAAAAGCCAGCCATACACTTATTCACTCGTTCAGCAGCTCTTTGGAGAAGCGCTGAAGCCCGTGATTCCCTTGTAAGGACGTCTTTCTCCTCACCTGCTTGCTCTTGGCAGGTACTGATGGCAATCGGAGAAGACTCCCATTTTGTCCCGGTAGCACACCTCTTCCCTTTGATGTGGGCGACACGTCCCCGCGGGAAACAGGTAAGGCGAGACAACTGGAAATGAGGCTGCCAGCTAACACTGCGGGAATTAGTGGTGGTGGTAGTGGTCGGGGTGGGGGTGGGAGGGGGTTGTGTGTGTGTGTGTGTGTGTGTGTGTGTGTGTGTGTGTGTGTGTGTGTGTGTGTGTATGTGTGTGTGTGTGTGTGTGTGTGCTCGTGCGCGCGCATATGTACGTGTGTGCGTGCGTGCGTATGTACGCATATATGTGTGTGTGTGTGTGCGTGTGTGTGTGTGTATGTGAGTGTGCGCACTCGCCCGCGTACGCACGTACGTTTGTGTGTGTGTTTGTGCGTGTATGTATGTGTGAGCGTGCGCGTGCGTGTATTTGTGTTTGTATAACAATTATACTCACCACCCTTAATACATTGAGCTACACGTCGTTTGCAGACACTGCCAAGGCGTTGACATGAACAATGGCAGGCCGGTCACACCCTTGCAGAAGGAGACGGCAGCTGTAACTGGCTTTGTCAACAGAAAGGCACTTGTCGCTTCTCCTACCGTGTCAGTCGATGGCCGGCAAGGTGAATGTGACCGCGTGAAGACCAACA
>JABMCL010002070.1:25000-30000 GCA_018857735.1 Alviniconcha marisindica
GGGATCTTTTACGTGCTGCAGCGGTAACACGGGGGTGGAAGGGTACTGAAATAAGAGTCAGCACAGAAGGTTGACTCTAAAGAAGAAAATTCTCCCGCCGCTCCTGCCGGGGTTCGAACCCGGGACCTTTCGATCACGAGTCCGACGCTCTAACCACTGAGCTATCCCCGCTCCCCTAGTTTCTGCGAGTTCTCTTAACTGCATCACACACCAAAACACGTAACTCTGACATTTGCGGTACTAAGTCCACACATGTCAGTTCTGTACATTAAATACACGCCAAAGTCGTGACGAGCATTTTGTACATAATGCTATCTCTGTGTACGTCGTCCTCATGTCAGTAACCTGTGCGATTGACAGGGCGTTAAAATCCAATTGCTAACCATCTATCTTCGTTCAGTGTTGCTTTACGTCCACAGAGACCAGAAGGACTATTCCGGGACGGGGAGCCCAGGACAGCCATCTCGAGTTTCATACAGCTTCTGAGCTCTGAACCATCTACAAATAAGTACACACGGTGCTTTACGTCCACACAAACCATAAGGCTTATTAGGGACGGGGATGTGGGGGAAGAGGAAGGGGAGGAGGGAGAGGGAGGGAGGGAGAGAGAGAGAGAGACACATACACACACACACACACACACACACACACACACACACACACACACACACACACACACACACACACACACACACACACACACACACACACACAGTATACCTGTCGCCACACTGTCACCACCAGAATGACCCTTGCATTAGGGCAGCGATGAGAGCCATTTTAATGTTTCATTAATTGTGAGGGACAAAGTCACGAGACAGTGTCCACAAACCACAACCTTTTCGAAGAGAAGGGAGAACTGAAGCGGACTCGAGCCATGGCCCTTCTGCTTACCAGCCTAATGCCTTACCGCTAGGCTAAACCGGCTCACCAGCTATCTGTGTAGTACACACACACACACACACACACACACACACACACACCACACACACACACACACACACACACACACACACACACACAAGGCGAGTCACGAGATCGGAAGCGAGGCTGGGTTCTATGTCAACAGCGAGAGAACCCAACTTCGCTTTCAATCTCGTTTCCCGGGGGGGAACTATAACCTAATGCTACATTGTCACCACTAGAATGATTATGTATTCAGATGACAGCGATGACATCTGTTTTAATGTTTGATTAGTTAATGTTTCATAGCGCGGATCTGAAACAAGAATGACTGCTAGAGTTCTATAACAAGATCCAAGCACATAAAAGGTTCAAAAGAACGCTGCTTATTAGGACAAAAAACAACATGGACAGGGACACGAAAACAACATAGCTCAACCAAAAACAGATACGCGTCTTATATCTACATCTCATTTTTCATTGTTTTTCACCGTTTAACTGCTGTTTAAGTGTCGTTTTGTAGCTTGATAAAGGGGATTACCCCGAAAATTCGCATGTTGTGTTTTGTCCTAATAAATAGCGTTCTTTTGAACCTTTGGTGTGTTTGGATCTTTATAGCGAGGGACAAAGTCACCTGACAATGTCCACATAAACCACACTCACTTTAGGCCCAGCAGTTAACCATCTTTACTTTGTCATTCTTTTCAGCGTTCACAACACATCAAAGGGTCTCTCTTCCGAGACGTTTGCAACAGAGACGAAATCATTACACCTGGGCGTCCGCACTTCCTGGTAACGAAAGCGGCAAAATGAAATTGACAATGTTTTGATGATTTCACATTTGACGGCTGTCAACCAAGGCCCGACTGGGCGGCGCACTGGCGTGCGTCTATTTCTTTGTGGAGGTTTCACCTCATAGCGGCAAGTCTTTAGGGGTTTACATGATACAGCTAATCTTCTGCTTCTCGCTCCGAAAGAAAGAAAGGAGCAGATGATGGGAGAGTATGTTGTTGTTGTGTAGTGATATTTTTTTTAAATTATTATTCTTTCTTTGCAAGGTTACGATCTGGTGCAGCGCCGTCACTGTTCCTGATTTATTTGTTTATTATTTTTTGGTAGGGTATAGCGCTACATAAGAACGATTATAATTAGTAGTATTATATGGACTACAAAATACTTTCCGCCAAGTCAACCATCACAGTTATATTTGAGAGAGAGAGAGAGAGAGAGAGAGAGAGAGAGAGAGAGAGAGAGAGAGAGAGAGAGAGAGAGAGAGAGAGAGAGAGAGAGAGAGAGAGAGAGAGACTGAGCGGGAGAGAGGCGAAGGATGGAGAGACAGAGAGACAGGGGGGAGGAGAGAGACAGAGATAGAAACAGAGACAGAGACAAAGTCAGACAGACAGACAGACAGATTGACAGAGACAGACAGCCAGCAAAAATAAAAAACAAAAAGTTCAACAAAACGCCTATTTAATCGGGGGGGGGGGGGGGGGGGGGCCAATTTTCGGGGCAGACTCGATTGACAGGACGTTAAAGTCCAGTTACTAACTAACTTTCAGAGGTAGCCTTCTTCAGGCAACAGACAGAAAATATACAAACAAACGACGCGCTGGTGCTCCATGACCTCCCATTCCCGCCCCACCACTCTTCGCTTTCCGACCGTTCCTTCCTCCAAACTGCCGTAATAGCGAGGCACCACCCAGGTTAAAACACAAGAGTTCAGCCTTGAGTTGAACGGATGGTTATATTTGTCCCTTATATTCTGTACGGTCTGTGTGGACGTAAAGCAACATTAGAAGCAGAAGAAAAGAAGAAGAAAATACAACTGAGTGTCGTGTGTGCTTACAGCCCTTTGAACACCAACGAAAAACTGAAAGTGTCAGTTTTCGAAGACCCGATGTTAATTACTTGGCTTGGCAGAGTTCAGGAGCTGTGTGAAAGTCGAGGTGGCCGTCCTGGGCTTTCCGTCCTAATAAGCCTTACGGTTTCTGTGGACGTAAAGCAACATTGAACTATGCTTAAGCACTGGTCACAGTTTGTCCCTAATGTGTCAACCGACATCCGAGGACATGAAGCTCTACATCATCATCACTTGGGCTGGTGCTTAGAACCTAATCAACCACATACGGTTATATGTGACCCAGAGACCCAGTCAGTGGCTGCGTATTCAACATGATGGCAGTGGTTAGTGGAGGAATTTGAGAATGCCGTAAACATACGCTTGCAGTTTGGGTCGAAAACACACCTCGAGCGTCGCTTCTGGGACCTTCTCACAGAAGATGTCGAAACCAGTGCTTGAAGTTGGGCGAACACAACTCCCGAGCGTCGCTTTCCGGCACCTTCCTCCAAAAAGGATGTCGTAAACCAGTTCTTGCAGTTTGGGTCGAAAAACACACTCGAGCGTCACTTCCGGCACCTTCCTCCACGAAGGATTTTCGTAAACCAGTGCTGCAGTTTGGGTCAACACAGACACTAGTCAGCGAGAGTCGCTATCCTGTGCAATGTCCTCGGAAACAGAACCGGGGGGGGGGGGGGGGGGGGGGGGGACCCGAAGTTGAAGGCGTGTTTGTGAAAGAGTGCGGGTCAGAGGCAAACGGAGACTGTTATCAAAGTCTTGCTGTGTGGCCTAACCGGCCATTCTAGAAGGGAAAGCCAAACATCCTTTTACGGTCACTTATGATTTGTATTCCAGGATAGGAATGGCATTCTGATAATAGCTCGGGTTTTTGCTATGCCGTTAGAGCTATGTGCCTTTCAAGTTGCTCAAGTTAGTTGTTTATGGTAAAAGAGATAACAATGTTAAAACTGTCCACGAGACGCTTTTATAACTCGTTTGATCCGATTGAGCGGCTGTCTGGCTCTTTGCCGCAGGCCTACAAGGGGAAAACCCTTTTGGGCCTGTAGTCCCCTTCCGGGGGGGCCACGTCGACTGGAGAAACTGAAAAAAAAAAACCCCACAAACTCACCACACACACACACCACAACACACACACACACCACACACACACAAAAATTCACTGACTCAACACACACACACACAACACCACACACAAAACACAACACAACACACACACACACACACACACCCATGACCCCAACACACACACACACACACACAACACACACACACACACACACCACCAACCCCGCACACACAACAAAACAAAACACACACACACACACACACACACACACACAACACAACCCACACACACACACCTTGAACAAGCATACCGGCAAACAAGTAAACATACCCTCATTAATAAAAAAAAAATTTTTAAAAATTTAAAAAAAAAAAAAGAACACACTGACACCACCCGATAGGGGCGGTCGGGGACACTGACTATTTGACAGCCCCAAGTACACATCACACTGAGTGAGATACACTTCAGAAAACACGGAAAAAACAACACACACACACAAAACACAAAACAACACACAAAACACACATACGCACACACGGACGCGCACACACAACACAAACACACACAACACACACACACACACACACACACACAACACGTACGTGACTGCATGGGACATCACACAAACACCCAAACTGACAGTTAGCACGGCTGGTATTCGGTCGGGTTTCGCTTTACCTCGTGTGAGGGACACAAGACCGAGAGAGCGCGCCCCCAGGTCCTATGAATGCGAGTACAGCAAACAGAACAGCCACAAGCCCCGCCCACTGCACAGCACGCGGCGTTGAGAACTTCAGTGAGAGGCCAACTTTCCCGGCATGCACCCTGATTTGTTTTGACTGAGAGCATCAGCTCAACCAGTGGTAAACAGTACAGATCTACAGATGTACGTAAAGAATTGTGTATTCGTGACATTACAAGCAGCTTTTTATACGTAGATAAAGGAGCTACCGAGAGAGTAATATCCAAGGAGGCGGTCGGAAATTCATGGGATATTTTAAACGGCATTTAGTCAGTTGTGTCACAAACATCTACGACTGATTAAAGTCAAATACGTCGGCATATCTAGCGAAGAACCCCCCCCCCCCCCAAAAAAAAAAGAGAAGAAGAAGAAGAAGAAAGGGGTTTGTTACAGCCTGGGAAAAATGAGACGGGCTTCACAGTTCAGTACAC
>JABMCL010002070.1:35000-50000 GCA_018857735.1 Alviniconcha marisindica
TTTGCTCGTTCGTTCCGCGCTCGTTGCCTTTCCATTTTTCTGGCTCCGCTCAGGCAACTGTCAGCGCTGTGGGCTGAAGGGTCTTGGGCTGTGCCTTTCCGTGCCGTACATTCACTTGGAGCTGAATCGGGTTGAAGCCTGAGGTGACAAAAAAGCATATCATTTGGATATATACAACCGAGCGTTTTCTATAGACGTCCGTTTTTAAGGGTATTTCGGCCTGTGCGTGAGAGTTCTGGTGTTTTTTTGCTTTGTTTTCTTTTGGGGGAAGGTTGGTGGTGGTGGTGGGGAAGGGGGGGGGGGGTGGGGGGGGGGGGGTCTTTTCCTTTGGGGGTAAAGGGGTGGTGGAGAGGAGGAGGGCAGGGGGTGTGACTGTCGAAGTCGGTGAGATCGGTTTCAGAGGCTTTAGGAAGACCATGGCGGTTAAATAAATAAATTAAAAATAATATGTAAGTAACATGATGTTTTACGGTCAGTCAACCATCACGGTTATATCAGGGCGATTAATAATAATAATAATAATACGAATAAAAACTATGTTGATTAGCTTGGTTTGATACTGTGGTCGCTTCCCCACACCGTGGCTATATTTTCAATCAAAATCTTTCACTATGTTGGAGAAACTGTAGCTTATAGTAGTAAACACACACACACACACACACACACACACAACACACACACACACACACACACACACACACACACACACATCACACACACACACACCACCACACACACACACACACACACACACAACACACACACACACACACACACACACACAACACACACACACACAGTCACACCACACACACACAGAGTGACACACACACACACACACACACACACACACAGTCACACACACACACACACACACACACACACACACACACACACACACACACACACACACACACACACACACACACACACACACACACACACACACACACACACACACACACACACACACACACACACACACACACACACACACACACACACACACACACACACACACACACACACACACACAGAGCCAGAGAGAGAGAAAGAAGAAGAAGAAAGTAAGTAACTTGGTGTTTTACGCCCAGAAAACCATTGTGGTTATATCAGGGCAAAGAAGAAGAAGAAGAAGAAAGTTTTATGGGTATGTTAATCCATCTTGTTTTGATTTCTTCCTTCCTCATGCTTCAACTGATATTGTGCTAAACAGGTAGACATAAAAATTCGATTCTAACATGTCGATCAGAACTGAGTTACCTGCGAAAACATGTGGACAGGTTGCCAACAGGGCCACTATTTACTGTAATTTCAGCGTAAGTTCAGGCGGCTGTAGAACCGAATATAAAACACAAATCTGCTTTTCCAAGCCTGATTGTTTAAAAACAAAATGAAACTATAGTTGTTTAAAGACAAAAACAAACCATACTTGTACAGCAGAACGTCCCTTTCTGTATTACACTAAACACTAGCAAACTTTTACATCACTGAGTTGTCAAGTGAAGGTCCCTTTCTGTATTACACTAAACACTACTGAGCAAACCTTTACATCACTGAGCTGTCAAGTGAAGGTAAGTCCTACTGACATTATCAGATCAAGGCGGTGTTAGCCTGTAGGCTGCCTACACATTAGTTCTGAAACTTGATTGATCCCAGACACTGAGGCCACTGTTCTTTGCACACAACCGAGACTGAGTGTTGCCGGCAACACTGTGCAGCATTTTCAGTCAGTCTCGCCACTTGAAGCGGGTACACACTGGTAGCCTACGTTATGAAAGATACTATGGCGGAAGGATGATTAGCATGCTCAGCCCGGCCAGATACACGACACCGGCGTCAACTCGGAAGTGATCAACTCTTCGCCTTTCTTGGCTTCACTCTTTGATGTGGGCAGCCAACGTCGCTTTCAAGTAGCAGGAGCCGCTTGGAGATTATGCTGCACCGGCTTGGGGTGTGTGTATGTGTGTGTGTGTGTGTGGGGGGGGGGGGGGGGGGCTACTGAGTAAAGTAGTATGAGATGGTTGGTAGTGGTTAACACGGTGTTGCGGCATTACGTCTAAGTAAGTAAACATGGTGCTTAACGTCCACAGAAACCATAAGGCTTATTAGGGACGGGGAGAATGGGGGGGATGGGGGTATGGAGGTGGGGGAAGAGGGAGAGTATATAGCTATCGCTACACTGTCACCACCAGAACTGACGACCTGCATTAAGATGGGCAGCGATGAGAGCCATTTTAATGTTTCATTAATTGTGAGGGACAAAGTCACAAGACAGTGTCCACAAACCACAACTTTTGAAGAGAAAGGAGAGCCGAAGCGGTATCGAACCGAGGTCCTTTTACGTCTACAGAAACCATAGGCTTATTAGGGGCGGCAGCCATGCCCAGGACTGCCACTGACTTCGACTTTCACACAGCTCCTGAGCCGAAAGTAGAAACTGGAATATTTTAGACAGGGGGAAAGTGTGCAGTGTATTAACTACTTAATTTGGATGGTATCCGGTCAGACCAGTCCGGCTTCCGCGACAGTGAAACACCCCCGCTAAAGAGGATCATTCAACCTGGCTGAACAGATTATTTGCAGCTGCGGTGTAAAAAAAAAAAAAAAAAGAAACATAAAAGAAGAAAAAAGAAAGAAAAAAAGTCATGGTTTAAGAAAACTCATTGACTTCTCTGCATCTGATTGTTTAGAAACGGAAAACATGGTGATCATTCAGGCAAGCACTGAGGCGCCGGCATTGTGCTTGGCGGTCGCATCGTCAATTTCCCCGAAACCTCGCGGACAGACTCGCGTTTCGCAAGACCGTACGTCCTCACAATTAGCCCCCAGCATTCAGAGACCTTGTTCTTCGCAAGCTGCTCCGACAGATACCGATCACCCCGCGACCTGCTGGCACTGACACAATCAAAATTATAATGAGCCGCCAGGAGATCAAAGGGAACCGCCGGCACTGCTAGGAGAGCTGGTGGAATCGACACTCTTTGTCTGTTGTCTGCGCGTGCAAAATCGTCAGGGCTGCCCCGCGCGAGGGGACTGAGTTACGCGAAGATAAGGTCTAATTTTGGCTCTGGAATGTCAATGCGCTTATCAAAGTGTTTGTTTCCTTGTCGCAGTGCAACATCCCAACTATAGTATAGTGGGGAAATCAGTAGTAAACCGGAGGGTCTTATTGAACCTGTTATCACGCGTTCAGCCAATTGCTTCGACATACAAAATCAATCACCCTTGAAAACTAGGACGCGTGCCGCTAACGCGGGAGGAACATAGAACAGCCACGCATGCAAATGAGCAGATGAGTGACAACTTGCCCCAGACTGGTCGCTTCCGATTGGCTACCGTCACTACGTCACTGGTCAGGGCAGCGCGCGCAGTAGCGTGGAGAGTAGAGAAGACTAGCCGCTGGCGCAGTTGGAATTTACAGTGCTACGAAACGGGGGCAGTGTTTTGTCTGTTTCAAACTCGCGTACAGCACAAAGGCGGCCATATTCTCGCTCACCTTGCTCCAAACGACGTGGGCGAGTTGGGATTTTACCGTGCCCGTGTGGTGGGGCAGTGAAACTGAAGAGGGATTTTACTCCAAATCTACCTTGGGGACCTGGACATAGTGACTTGTTTTCACGCATTCTCTCTCGACGGAAAGTCGAGAAATGGCGGCGTTGGCGAGGAGCCCCGGCAGCGTTCGCTTTGTGGCGATTGTTGTGGTGTGTGTTTCCGTGTTCGGCCCCGCGTGCTTCTCTCAACATGGAGGTGTGTACGGTCAGGCGGGGGGCTACACACGAATTACGGACAAGGCGTTGGCGCCCCACGGTAAGTGTGAGCCCATCACGATCCCTCTGTGCAAAGACATCCAGTACAACGAGACTATCATGCCGAACCTCTTAAATCATCAGAAGCAGGAGGACGCAGGGCTGGAAGTTCACCAGTTCTTCCCCCTGGTCAAGGTGCAGTGTAGTCCACAGCTCAAGTTCTTCCTCTGCACCATGTACGTACCTGTGTGTACGGTTCTGGAGGACGCTATTCCCCCGTGCAAGTCTCTCTGCAACCAGGCCCGCACCGGCTGTGAGTCTCTCATGAACAAGTTCGGTTTCCAGTGGCCGGAGAGTCTTCGCTGCGATCAGTTCCCAGAGTCTGGCTTGTGCGTCGGGGAGAACACCACCGAGGGAGCAGACACCACCAAAGCGCCCCCTATATCTGGTGGTGGTGGTGGAACTGGCGGTGGCACAGGCGGTGGAAGTGGTGGTACGGATGGTGGGACTGGAGGCGGTGTGGACATTGACATCCCCATCACCAACGATCTTGGGTTCCAGTGCCCGGCTGTGCTGAAGGTTCCCAAAGGCTTCGACTACAGGCTGAAGATCGGCAAACACGTGGAGAGGGACTGTGGTGCTCCATGCTACGACATGTTCTTCGACGACAAGCAGCGGGGGTTTGCGCGCTGGTGGATCGGCATATGGTCATGCATTTGCCTGGCATCCACTCTCTTCACCGTGCTCACCTTCATGATCGACATGCAGCGCTTCCGCTACCCTGAGCGCCCAATCATCTTCCTTTCGGGCTGCTACTTCATGGTGGCCATGGCCTACCTGGTCGGCTTTGCCCTGCGGGAGAAGATCTCCTGCAACGAGAAGTTTGACCCTTCCCCCCACATCCCCAGCATCCCCAAGGAGGCGATGATGCAGGTGGTAACTCAGGGGACCAAGAAAGAAGGCTGCACCATCCTGTTCATGATGCTCTACTTCTTCTCCATGGCCTCGTCCATCTGGTGGGTCATCCTCACCCTCACCTGGTTCCTGGCGGCTGGAATGAAATGGGGCCATGAGGCCATCGAGGCAAACTCGCAGTACTTCCACCTGGCTGCCTGGGCCGTGCCAGCCATCAAGACCATCGCCATCCTGGCCATGGGTCAGGTGGATGGGGACGTCCTCTCCGGGGTCTGCTTTACGGGAATCTTTGACGAGGATGCTCTCAGGGGTTTCGTCCTGGCGCCTCTTGTGGTCTACCTCATCATTGGAACCTCCTTCCTTCTGGTTGGGTTTGTGTCACTCTTCCGCATCCGCACCATCATGAAGAGTGATGGTACCAAGACGGACAAGCTGGAGAAGCTGATGGTGCGCATTGGGATTTTCTCAGTGCTGTACACAGTCCCAGCCACCATCGTCATTGCCTGCTACTTCTACGAACAGGCCTTCAGGGAAAAGTGGACAATCACCTGGCAGGCCACCACGTGCAAAGTGTTCCGCATCTCCTGCCCAACCGATGAGATGGTGGGGTCGAAGCCGTGGCCCGACTTCAATGTGTTCATGATCAAGTATCTGATGACTGTGATTGTGGGCATCACATCAGGAGTGTGGATCTGGACTGGCAAGACCTTCCACTCTTGGAAGATGTTCTCTCGCCGACTGTTTTCCTTCAGAAACAATGAGTCTGTAGTGTGACAGTTTTTAAGGGATTAATGTTTGTGGACTCTTTTTTTTTTAAATGAAGAAAGAAAAGTATTCTATTTCTAGTGTAAGAAAAAATGTGTGACTGGAGTTTGCACCCCTTCTCCACCCCTCTTCCTGATGTGGTTGTGTCACTGTTGGGGCGTGATTTGCTATGGTCGGAAACGTGGTAGGATGGACAGACATCTTTGGAGTATTTTGCACACAAGGAGAGTGTGTCGTACGCTTGTTGTGCTTACTGAGTGCAGGCTTTTACTATAGCAATATTTGCCAGAATGAATGTGATAGATGGGATGTTCTCCTGAAAGAAAAAATGACAGTCTTTATGCTGCAATTACATTATATTGCATTACATTGCAATGTGCACAACAAGTACAAAATGACAGATATTTCTGTGCTATACTCTTATTCTGAATTCTGGCATGTTAGGCCACACAACATTTCTGACCTCGGGACAACAAACGACCACTGCAATTGCAAAGGGGTATTTGTGTGTGTGCGCGTTGTGTGTGTGTATTATACAGACGACAAAGGATTTCAAACAAGAGACAAAAGCACACTCTGGAATGAGTGAACAGAGAACCTGCTCTAATCACAGAAGTCCTCAAATGCTGAATATGTGTGATTGATTTTTTAAAAACAAATTTCAGTCATATGCTGAATCAACCACTGCCCTCATATTTAAGTGGAATATTAACACAAACAGTTGAGTTAGTCCACGTGATGCTTTGTGCTAAACATTCATGATGGAATTTTTTTTCAATCTGTGTTGTGTGCTGCTGGATGAGATGTGGGTCCGAGATGTGACCATTTGGTTTTGCAGCAACAAATAAGAACGTAAAAGTTGTGAAGAAAAGGGCAAGACTGATCATAAAGAGCAAGGTTTGTTTGGTACAATATGCACTGGGAAGTTGGATCTTTGCCAACTATCAGAGGTGGGTTGCAAGCAAGCCAAGGTGAAAAGGACTAAAAGAGTTTTTAATTTAACATTGCAGAGTGGAATATTTTACCCCTGGAGTACTTAATGTTTTGTGTGGATTATTCTTGCTTTGGTGCAGAACACAATGGTTTGCTGTGCGAAAGAGTGCATCTTCATTTTGCGGCATGCATGTGATACCTCTTTACAGTGGAGTACAGAAGACTGAACGAACAAAACCAGAAAAAATGCATGCAGAACTTGCAGATTTGTGCTCCTGTGGCAAGCCTACAGGATCAGAATTTGTGTTGTGTTGAAAATGTGAGCACATTTTTTGTTTTGTTTTTTGTTTTTGAATGCTCTCATCCAAAGATTTATTGATTTGACAGACAGAAGTTAGTGACCACTGCAGAGTGCAACAGCTTGCATTTTTTTATACATTGTAATTGGAGTCTCACCGAGAGGTTACCACCTTCTTTTTAGATTTTCTGTACTTTTCTCGTTTATCTTTTTTAATTTCATGATGTAACAATCAATGAACAAATGTCTCATAGCATAATGAATCTCTCCCCAACCTCCCCCCCTCTTGTCCCCTACCCCTCCCTTCTGACCCCCCCCCCCCCCCGCACCTCCCTCCTCCTGACCCCCCCCCCCCCCACTGACCCACAAACATGCACCCCCCCACACCCCCATGCTGTTTCCCCACATACACATGTATACATGCATAGTCTTGATTTTTTTTTTTTTAAAGCATTCATGTGAAGTTTTTGAAACCTGTAGTTATAACAGTTTTACCTGAATTACAGTAATAGTTGTTTTCAATAAGGTTAATTTTGAAAATTATAAGTGGTACATATCTGTACATGTCTACTGGTTTTTGTGTTAATTGGCAGATTATTATTATTATTATTATTATTTTTTGCAACACTAAATTATATCTGACATTATAAAACTTGAGTGCTTGTAATGTCACATTTGTTGTCAACATCAGATTTTGTTTAGAACTAGCAGCATGTTTGTCTTTTAAATATCCTTTACTTTGAAAAAATAACAGCAGCTTTTTCTTTCTACTTTTTTGAAGAAAAAAATCATACTTTTTTTATATAGTTAATTTCAGGATGTGATTGAATGCAGCTAAGAAGAGCAAGTGCTGTACAAGGATTAGCAGTGTATGCAATAGATAAAAACTCTTGTTTCTGGCAAGTAAACTTGTTTCTAACAGGTAACATTTTCATTATGATTATGAACATAATACTTAATAGTTATTGTTTGATTATTGATTTTCCTTTTCCTTTTTGTGGTTGCAAAATGTTACAAAAACTCTAATTAGTGTGTAACCTTTCTGTTGATTTTTTGTGTTCAAACTTAAGGCATTTTTATGGTGATTATCATTATGCAATTGGGTCATAATGCAGCATTCTTGTAGCCAGGAAAAGGTTTAGAATATTCTGTTGCTGCAATACTAGTTTCAGGCTGAAAAGTAATATTGAAGCAGAGTTATTAAGTTGGTGCTTTAACTTCAAGCCCAGTAAACCACATAGCGTATAGAGCTTATATCATGGCTAAAATTGAAGTACAGCGCAAAATCACATCATAAATATTATTACTTAGTTAAAATTGGTCATGCTCACAGCAACAAGAATAGTACTTCTTGACAGCAATACTTTTATGTAATTTGTAGTGTGGTAAAACTGCTAGCCAGTACTGAACTGCCAGTAGGCGTTTCCAGTTTACATGTCTTTAGTTATTTCTGTTTTATTTACTGTACCAACAGGGGTGTGTTAACTGAGTTACATTTCTGTAGTTTATTCAAATTATTGCATGTAGGCAGAACTTTTGTGAAATTTTGATTTTTTTCCAGTATCAGGACCTCAAGTGAACTGAGGAGAGTGCATTAATTTTTAACTCAAGTTAACTATTTGAGAATGGAACTGAGCTTTGATTATTGATGCCAGTACTGAGAGTACTGATTTTTATTTTTATTTTTTATCAAGGGTGGGGAGGGGTCTTTTTTCTTTACTTTTCTCACTGTGACTGAGCTTTTATGCATTTTTCTATTGAAGAGTATTAGGACTGTGTATGACTGAATTCAGTATGACTGTTGAAGAGAGAAGTTCTAAATGGTACACTCAATTTATTTGGTTTGTGTTTTTGCCAGTAAGTAATCAGGTGGCTGAGTCAGTTGACGTTATAATTATTATTGGAATTGTCGTTCTTTTAGTTACTACACTGTGAGCTGGGTTAAGCTGTTAATATTACGTATTTGAGATGTTGAAATAATGTGTCACTGTGTCAGTCACTTATTGTGTGTGTGGATGTGTGTGTTTGTGGACATTGTGTGTGTGTGAAGTTATCAAACTGGCACTGATTTTGTTCCTGTTAATCTTGCAAGAACTGTTGCTAAAGTCAATGATCTTACTTTATTGTAATAAGTGATCAGTACCTGAGTGGAATATGAACAACTTACACAAACTTACAAGTTACAATGTATGATGCAACGTGAGTGACTAGATCATGTGCTTGAATTTTGGTTGTGTATTATAATGAATGATTGGGTTGTGTGTGCAAGTCGGTGCATACTGAATTGTGTGAATGAGTGCATTGTGTGCACACATGGTATTTGTTTAGTGTTGAGGAAAACTTCCACTTTGAGTTTCGTTTTTGTAATATAATTGATTCTGTAATTAGTCATGTGCATTTATAGACTTTTAGTTGAATACAAAAAAAAAAAATTGGCTTCATTAAAATGCCATGTAAAGTATTGTTAAGCTTTCATTATTGTCTGTGACAGTGTTTTGTTAACTCTGTGTGTGTGTGTTCATGTGTCATTTCTGCAATCTTGAACTTCATTTCTCCGTTTTATCCTCCTATTTGTGAACTAGTAATGTGTTTTCTCTGTTTCTTGTAAAGCACAGAGAGTTTGTGTAGAACAGAAAATAGCGCTATATAAAAGTTTTTCTGTTATTAATATTATTATCTAAATTTATGTAGAACAGAATAAATAACGCTACATAAAAGTTATCTATTATTGTTATCTAAATTTAGCACTTGTGCAGACTGCCCTCTATGCTCACACTCAAAGTAGTGCCACAGGATGGTAGAAAATATACTGATCTGTTAACAACGGGGTATGAAATATTGCAACCAATCTGATTTTACCAGTAAGTTAAGTTTTGTTACTTTCTTTTAATGTATAACATCCATAATCGTTTTTTTGTTTTTTTAATCTCTTAGTCCCACCTAGTCTTGGTTGCATATGTGCCAAACTTTGTGAAATGATGACCCTGAACAGTTTGGTTAGTTAGGTTTTTTCTAGTAGAAGGGTCATGTGAATGAGTTTCCACATGGGCTGTGAATGAGAATTGACAGTTTTACAGCCTGTGTCGTTTACCTTCAGCTGTGGCAGCCCATGCATAAAACTGCAATTAAACACGGTCTATTTAACACATATTTAGCACATCACATAGGGCAGCCGGGATTCATTTATTTATATTGTATGCAAGGCTGGATAGGAAGTGATGGATGGATAAGCACTTTGTGTATCCAGAGAGATATCTCTTGTCATTTATATTTTTTGTAACCACGCTAGGCGTAGTGTCAAAATATATTCAGGAGCAGATACTTCACTTGTTTAGCGATTGGGTTTACTCTGTTTTTTTGTTTTTTTGTTTTGTTTTCTCCACCAATCTGAATATATTCTGAGAGAGATGGGTTCACAGTCTAGGTGCTTTGATTGATTTATCGGCCCCCTTGATTCTTCATCCCCCCCCATCCGGGCACACCTCTCTGTCTGTCTGTCTCTCTCTCCTGAGTCTCCCTAAGCTCCACCCCACAGCTCCTCTTTCCTGAGACAGGTGAACCTTTGTATTAGGCAGCCACTTTCCAATGAGCAGAAAATTGCTCAGAGATTATGCTGCACTTCTTCGAAGTTTAAAAACTATCACGCTGGACACCAGTGTCGTGAACAGACATTTGAAGTTGCCATGCCCAGAGCACTACTAGTGCCACTAGCTTTTTGTGATGTTCTGTTTAGCGGATGAGCGTCAGGGGTTGTCATGCTTAGTATTCCACGGCAACTTCAAAACTACATCCTCTGTCCTGTGGCAAGTTTCCTATGGTCGTGGGGTCTTTGCCATTTTTAAGGCCTCTCGCATTGAACGCCTTTTGATCTGGTCGTTTCAGCTGACTAGCTAAACTTTCAACATGTATCACATTGTGATGAAGTAAAGACGAGTAGAGTGGGTCAGTGATAATTACTTCGAAACTGGTCTGAAAATGAAAGGTCAAAATGGGCTGTCTTGGAAAGTTCATTCAAAGTTTGTGAATTTGGGAGTGGAAGGTTTGTGATTCAAGAGTGAAAAGTTTGTGAATTTAGGAATAAAAAGTTTGTGCTTTAGAAGCGAAAAGTTTGTGAATTTAGGAATAAAACGTTTTGTGCTTTGGGGGCGAAAAGTTTGTGAATTTAGGTAATAAAACATTTGTGCTTTAGGAGCGAAAAGTTTGTGAATGTAGGAATTTAAAAAAAGTTTGTGCTTTAGGAGCGAAAAGTTTGTGAATTTAGGAATAAAACGTTTGTGCTTTAGGAGCGAAAAGTGTGAATTTATAAATTAAAAAAAGTCCATAAGTTTGTGCGTTAGGAACGAAGTTTGTAGGACCCGGGTCATGTATTGCTTCTGAGACTGACGGTTCTGCGGACAACAGTACGAAAGCCGAGTTCGTTGCGAACTCCCCTGAGCGATCCGACTCCCTGGTTTGAATTTGGAGAGACAAGAATGCCCTCCCCCCTCCCCCTTCCTTCGTACGTTTGTGCTAGTCACCGAACGACTCCTTCTCCAGGTCTTGGGGCAGTGTGCACCGCTTTCCTGCTCCAACACCTCCCTCTCGAGACGCGTTCCCCGGCCTTTATTGGCCCTCCACATAGTTGATTTATCAGACCTATGATTAATTACAACAGATCAAAGGGGGAACCGCGCTGGTGTGGAAGTGGGAATCTGGCAATGAAAAGCGAAGGAACAGAGCATTGTTGTGTTTCTTCACTCCCTTCGCCCCGACCCCCCCACCCCCTCCACCCCGACAAATGTCAGCCGGGGAGCCAGTGTTGGTTCAGAACAAATAGCCTCTCTGGGCTCCCGTCAGGTGCGCTAGGCTTGTACACCTTGCCGAATAAACACTCTTGATGTTTGATGGCTGCTCCATGCTCATGCCTTCATGGCCGCCATTGGCATTTTTTTCTGGGCCGGGGGGGGGGGGTGAACTTGCTGGATTTTGTGTCGACAGATGGAGGAACTCATTTAAAAAATAAATAATTTAAATTCAAAAGAATCCGAGGATTATTTTTTACTGTTGAAACGGTGAAAAGTTCAAATTCACCGTTAATCGCGTCATTGTCTGGACCCCTTCGCACCCCCCCTACACCTACCGTCTTCCGGGTGGTGAATGCACATGACGGCTTAGTCCGTCTCGGTGAGAAACGACCCAGTTTACGCAGCAGCTCGTATCAAACTGTTTTTAGCAGCAGTTGGCTCTGCTCGATGTTTTGCACCGGGACTGTTCTACACAATATTTTGCCCCTATTCTGCTCTGTTTTGCACCAGGACTCTGTTCTGCTCGGTGTTTTGCACCAGGACTCAGTTCTGCTCGGTGTTTTGCACCGGGACTCTTCTGCTCGGTGTTTTGCACCAGGACTCTTCTGCTCGGTGTTTTGCACCAGGACTCTGTTCTGCTCAGTGTTTTGCACCAGGACTCAGTTCTGCTCAGTGTTTTGCACCGGGACTCTGTTCTGCTCGGTGTTTTGCACCAGGACTGTTCTGCTCGGTGTTTTGCACCGGGACTGTTCTGCTCGGTGTTTTGCACCAGGACTCTGTTCTGCTCAGTGTTTTGCACCAGGACTGTTCTGCTCTGAGTTTTGCACCAGGACTCTGTTCTGCTCGGTGCTTTGCACCAGGACTCTGTTCTGCTCAGTGTTTTGCACCGGGACTCTGTTCTGCTCGGTGCTTTGCACCGGGACTCTGTTCTGCTCGGTGTTCTGCACCGTGACTATTCTACTCGGTGTTTTGCCCCGGGATCGGGACGCTGTTTTGCTCGGTGCGTTGCACCAGGACTGTTCTGCTCGGTGTTGTGCACCGGGCTCGCTCAAGTTCACACACCCGTACATAACAACAGTCAACATGTCTAACACCCGCGTGACAACAACTGATAAATAATGCACCCGGCAACTCGGCGTTCATCGTCATCAAACCCGCTGCCGACCTGTAAAGGAAGCGTATGTCAAACAGCTGTCTACGTCAGCCACACTGAAGACGCTTGCCGCCAGGGCCGCATTCTCGAATTCCGATGCGAAACAAAAACTAAGAAAGCAGTTGAGACAGGCAATAAACGAAGCAACTTAACGCGGTCTAGCGTGCACAGTCGGATACAGTACGGTATTCCATTTTTGTGTTCCTTTTGCACAGTTGGATTCAGTACTGTACTGCATTTTTTTGTTTTATTCTTTTGTTCCTCCACCGGATTAACATAGGCCACACTACTCCCGACAGCAGACCCACCGTAACCTACTGTCGGAACGGCCGGAAATGTGAATAGTAGCATTAATAAATAATATAAACCTATAATTAGTAGCTTCCATAAACTACGCTCAGATGTTAGGTGTTTTAAGAATGTAAAATTACCGATAGGGATACTTAGAAAACATTGAAGATGTCACGGCTGATACAGTGTTAATATGGTACTTTTCTGTTGGATGACAATAAAATTCACGGACATTGACAAAAGTCCGTGTTTGAGTTCAACTTGACATTGGTGCCCAAGTTATGGTTAGCATCGAATTGTAAAATCTGGATGGGGGAAGGAATAGTTCTTGGATTTCAACGTCGTGTTAACCGCACAAGATCACCCCAGAATGATGGAGAACAGTTGGTTAGTCGGTTGGTTCTTGGATTTTAACGTCCAGTCAACCACACAGGGTGTCGTGGGGACCAAGGGGGCGTAGTAACGCTAACACTGAAGCAGCTAGGTAATGATGCTGATCATATTAGGTGGTGATCATATTAGTTTACTCCCAGAAATGTTTTTGCCAACGAGGCCCGGTTTTGAAAATAACGTTCCCCCCCCCTCCCCCGCCTTTCCCTTTTGAGGATAACAAAAGAGTGAGTGTTCAATCCGCGTGTTGCAAACGCTAACAGCCAGGCCTGGTTACGAACACACACACACACACACACACGCGCGCGCGCGCGCGCTCGCACCGACACAGGCACGCGCTCGCACACACACACACATACGCACGCGCGCGCACACACACACACCAAAACAAACTCCCACCTCCCCCCTCCGTGGTTTTGAGTTTGGTCAACCAGCGTGTTGGTGTGTGTGCAGGGCCAGGTGTGTGTGGGGGGGGGTTGTGTGCGTGCCATTCCTTGCGCGCTGTCTCCGGAGGGCCGGCTTGGTTGCAACTGGAATTGTGTGACGTCTGTTTGCTTGTCCCACAGGGAATCCTCTCTTTGTGTTTCTCTCTCTCTCTCTCTCTCTCTCTCTCTCTCTCTCTCTCTCTCTCTCTCTCTCTCTCTCTCACACACACACACACACACACACACATATTCACGCACCCATTGAATCATGCACAGGCATACACACACGTGCGCGCGCGGGCGATTTTGTTCTATAAATTCCTCAGAAAGCTATACTCGTATGTATTTTGTGCATAAAATCCCCCCCCCCCCCCCATTTAATCTTTTTTTAATTTTTAAAATGACATAGTTACTACCTCAGCGGCTAGACATAAAAACAAATACACTGCTGTAGGCCTCGCATATTTTTGCACCATCAAATTCGTATTGCAAAAAGTGGCACCCCAAGCAGAGCAGCAATTTATATATTTTTTATTTCAACACACTAGACATGCAACAGCAATATAAATGTATAATATATACACATATGCCACACAAGGACTAGTCATTCATTGCAGTATTTTTTAATAAATACGATCTGCGCCTTTTCTCGTACGGGCCCAAACGGATCGAGACTAGAAATACACTGTAGTGAATAAACTGCGTTACAAAAACGGCATATACGGTTCACTCCTTCAAGTCGCGCACACGTACATGCGCGTGCGCGCAGAGAGAGAGAGAGAGAGAAGGCGAGCATGTGCGTGAGTCTAATCTGACTTCGAAATCTGGAAGTAGCGAGGCACCATTACTTGAAGGCGGAGATGAGATTTCAGAAGATTCGAAAGCGGGTCGGGTCACAGACCTATGTCTGTGCTGAGATACTATACTGTAATGTGTCTCTGGTCTGTGGGGTCGGTACCACGAAGGAGGCCTACACCACAAACTGTACTGGAACAATACACCTTTGACCACTGATCCTCTCTCTTTGTCAGTTCAGCAAGACCACACACAGATTGACAGAGACATCTGGAGATACCTGCTATGCTGTGTCCGCCGCTACAAGAGTCTAAGTCCGCGTTGTTGATTTCGTGCCGGTATCGCTCGCTGTACAAGACATCTGGGGATATCTGCTATGCTGTCTCCGCTACTGACGAGAGTCTAAGTCCGCGTTGTTGATTTCGTGCCGGTATCGCTCGCTGTACAAGACATCTGGGGATATCTGCTATGCTGTCTCCGCTACTGACGAGAGTCTAAGTCC
>JABMCL010002070.1:60000-65000 GCA_018857735.1 Alviniconcha marisindica
ACCAGCAAGAACACCAAGGCTTGGACTGTGTCACAACACAGCGTCACCAGCAAGAAACACCAAGGCTTGGACCGTGTCAGAACACAGCGTCACCAGCAAGAACACCAAGGCTTGGACTGTGTCACAACACAGCGTCACCAGCAAGAAACACCAAGGCTTGGACCGTGTCAGAACACAGCGTCACCGGCAAGAACACCAAGGCTTGGGCTGTGTAAGAACACAGCGTCACCAGCAAGAACACCAAGGCTTGGACTGTGTCACAACACAGTATACACCAGCAAGAACACCAAGGCCTGGACTGTGTCAGAACACAGCGTCACCAGCAAGAACACCAAGGCTTAGGCTGTGTCACAACACAATGACACCAGCAAGAACGCCAAGACTTGGGCTGTGTCACAACACACTGACACCAGCAAGAACACCACGGCTTGGTCTGTGTCACAATACACTCACACCAGCAAGAACACCAAGGCTTGGACTGTCACAACACACAGTCCACCAAGAACACCAAAGCTTGGGCTGTCGCAACACAATGACACCAGCAGGAACACCAAGGCTTGGGCTGTGTCACAACACACAGACACCAGCAAGAACGCCAAGGCTTGGGCTGTGTCACAACACACAAACACCAGCAAGAACGCCAAGGCTTGGGCTGTGTCGCAACATATTGACACCAGCAAGAACGCCAAGGCTTGGGCTGTGTCGCAACATATTGACACCAGCAAGAACACTAAGACTTGGGCTGTGTCACAACACACTGACACCAGCAGGAACACCAAGGCTTGGGTTGTGTCACAACACAACGACACCAGCAAGAACATTAAGGCTTGGGCTGTGTCACAACACACTGACACCAGCAGGAACACCAAGGCTTAGGTTGTGTCACAACACAATGACATCGGCAAGAACACCAAGGCTTGGGCTGTGTCACAACACAATGACACCAGCATAAATACCAAGGCTTGGACTGTCACAACACAGTCTACCAAGAACACCAAACCTTGGGCTGTCGCAACACAATGACACCAGCAAGAACGCCAAGGCTTGGACTGTGTCACAACACAATGACACCAGCAGGAACACCAAGGCTTGGGCTGTGTCACAACACACTGACACCAGCAAGAACACCAAGGCTTGGACTGTGTCACAACACAATGACACCAGCAGGAACACCAAGGCTTGGGCTGTGTCACAACACACTGACACCAGCAAGAACACTCGGGCTTGAGCTGTGTCACAACACATTGACACCAGCAAAAACACCAAGGCTACATTAAAATATTGTCAATCTCTGCATATATAGTTATGTAGGGGACTATCTTCAGCCATGAAAAGATCTTCGCAAAACAGCATCAACTCTCCACGAAAATGGAGATAAATCCTCCGAAGACGGTGAGTGGCTGCTCGTGTGGTGTGGTAATAAAAACAGTCACACAAGCAATCCTCTGACCTTGTGGAATGCATTTGTCAATGTACTGGGTGACACCCAGAGCGTTCAGCTGGGAAACACTACAACAACGACATCAATTGCTCGCCACCCTGGAGAACAATGCCCAGTCCGGTGTCAGTGAAACCAGAGCCAGCTGCACCGGGACGAGTACATTTGTACCGATGAGCAAACACAGTTGTAAACTGATTCTCCTTTCCATAGTTTTACATCTCTTCCGCTTTTGTCTGCCTGTCTGCCTGCCTGCCTACCTGCCTACCTGCCTGTCTGCCTGTCTGTCTGCCTACATGTCTGCCTGCCTGCCTGCCTGCCTGCCTCTCTCTCTCTCTCTCTCTCTCTCTCTCTCTCTCTCTCTCTCTCTCTCTCTCTCTCTCTCTCTCTCTTCTCTCTCTCTTTAGACTATTTTATACACCCATACAACTCCGTCCAGTCCTTCGACTCTTCCGACTCCCCCCCCCCCCCCCCCCCTTCTCCCTTACTGTTCTTTATAAGATAAGCATTGACTGCTTCTGTTTTCTTTTCCGATACTATTTATATGAACTGATCAGATGTTCTGCTGCTTCATTTGCTCATAATATGCTCACCGTATGCTGATAATATGTAACTGAATCATGTATGGCATGTGTTCATCTGGCGCTGTGAACACGCTATGTTTTGTGTGGAAATTTTCATGTATAACGTTTGACCTACTCATTCATGCCTATATGTATATAAATAATGCCTGTAATTTGATATCTATTCACCAATAGCTTAGCAAGGACTAGTTGTTAGACAGGTTTTTGACTGAACCTAAACTACGATCCTTGTAAAATAAGGTTTTCGAGTTCTAGTTCTAGTTCTAGTTCTAGTTCTAGTCTCTCTCTCTCTCTCTCTCTCTCTCTCTCTCTCTCTCTCTCTCTCTCTCTCTCTCTCTCTCTCTCTCTCTCTCTCTCTCTCTCTCTGTGTCTCTCTCTGTGTCTATCTGTCTCTGTCTCCCCCCTCTCTCTCTGTCAGTCTGTCTGTCCGTCTGTCTGTCTGTCTCTCTTTCTCTTTGTCTGTCTCACGACTCTTCCCCCCCCCCCCCTCCCCCCCCCCCTTTCTTTCTTATTTTTCCTCTTTTGATGTTTCTCTGGATTTTGCTTTGTTTTGACTAGATCTTTCTTTCTTTCTTTCTTTGTATCCATCCATCCTCGGCCATCTGCAACGTATTCGAAATTGCTCCCGCCCCCTATTTTCCTGCATTGCTGCGTCTTCGTTTAACTGACTCGGTGGTGACGACGAATGGCTTGTTCTAACTAAATTCTTGCAGTCTAAGAGAAGTGGATGAGTTTGCTGTCACTTTCTTTTTTCTCCTAAACTGTGTTCTCTTAGTGATTGAAAAAGCCTGTGTGTATGTGTGTGTGTGTGTGTGTGTGTGTGTGTGTGTGTGTGTGTGTGTGTGTGTGTGTGTGTGTGTGTGTGTGTGTTTAAGCGTGCACGTCTACACTCGCGCGAGCGCGTGTGCGTTTCTTCCAAGTCTCATACACAGAACGCAACACAACACTCACACTATCTGCAACCGGACCACACAGGCACCACAGTCGGGTGCATGCACCCGTCAACGATTCTTCGCAGCAGCCCTAACTGACCCCTGTAAGTCATTACACTACAAACACTCCTCTCTCTCTACAGCCCGAGTGCACGACAGAATACAGTATAGCAGTGTGGTAGAAAATCAGGTGGACGAGGGGAGCGGTTGAGGTGGGAAGGAGGGAGAGGAAGGCTGAGGGCGGGGGTGGGTAGGGGGAGGAGGGGGAGGGAAAAATCGAAAGGGAAAAGGGCGCAGACCGGAAAGGCGTTCTATTCATCCGGGTCCCTGAGGGAACCAAGAGCAGAGGACAGGGACTTCCGGGCCGAGTGTCGACCAGTCCGCCACCGCCTCGTCAACGCCTCAGAAGTAGGGGGCGACTGGGGTGGAGTAGTCCTGGCCAACCCCAACAACTTCCGCTCTGGCTGTGGAACTGGTTTCGTCGTCATGGATTCAAGTTCCTCGTGGAGGTCGGGGTCGGGGTCAGGGTCTGGGTGGGGTACTTAAGTACGTTTTCAGAGACCAGTCGACTGAACATTCTGTTTGTTATAGTCACTAAAAAATACTTTGTTGCAACTTCACGTGGGTAATTACAAACACAAATACGAACGCCCAACACGATTTCAAACCTTGATCATTTTTTGAGCTGGAGGGGATCCAAATGTCTGTGCTTGATCTAGAATCACTCTGGTGTCGACAGGGCAGAATCAAGATCGGAGAGCTACGCTGCCTCGGGATCATGATGCGACACCAGTGTATGGCATGTACTGATGAGAACTACCATAGCGTTACCATTTACTGGTGTCTAAATGCCATAGCGGGAACATTTCAAAAACTCCGATGACTTATTAATCCAGACATACTTTTTTTAGTTGTTTGTTGGGTTACTAACTCAGCTTTTGGAATAAGTAAATCTGTAACTTGTTGATTTAACGCCCAATCAACCTTGACGGTTATATCAGGGCGAAACACATTTTGTCATAGCACAATAAACGCTAAAGCTATGTACATTCCAAACTAGTACATCATCAGTTTAATAAAGGATGTAAAAAAAAAGAAGAAGAAAAAAGAAGATAAAACACAAACAGGTCCAGAAAGTAATCCGCCGGGGAAACAAAATTTTCCAAAATATACAACCCAACGGTATGTCAGCTTTTGGAAATAATCAAGCATTTTCTAACAGCTTAATTTAATTTTTAATTTTTAATAAAACAACAACTAAAAACTAAACAAAACAAAAACAAACAAACTACAAAGCAACAACAACAAAACCACTGTTGAAAGGTTTAGCGTCAAAGATGCTTCGCCAATGACCAAATTTAGTATCGGGACAACAACAACAACAAAATAAAAAAATAAAATAAAAAAAACTCACACACAGAGTGGGGGGGAAAAAATCATAAAAAAGCGATGATTCAATCTCAGATCCCAGACTTGCTATCGATTGGTTGCCGGTATTTCTTGGCCTCGCTATCGACTGGACTGCACCAACCACGTCCTTCACGCGCTGGCTGCACGTGCGTGCAGTTACTGGCTGGGTGAGTGACAGGCCACGCGCAGATCGTGCGGTGACATGGCCCGGGGGGGGAGAGCCCTTGCATCCGATTCCCTCCCAGGGGGCTCGACCCCCAGGACAGGCTTGTCCCCCCTGTCTTAGCTGATTGGGGTGATTTCTGCTGGAGTGCAAAGGGGGTGTTTTCGTGTATCGTCTAGTTCAGACGTTCGTATTTCGTTTTTTGTCTGCTTCCTTGTTGTTGTTTTTTATTTTATTTTCTTCTTATTTTTTCTTCTTCTCGTTTTTCTTCGGGTTTCAGCTTCCTGCCAGGGCAATGTCCCCCCCCCCCCCCCCCTCCCCCCATTCTCTCTCTTCTGGTTTTTGTTATAGTTCTTGTTTTGTTGGTGTTGGTGTTGATGTTGTCGTTTTGCTTTGTTTTTTCGTTAATTTTATTTTATTCTCTCTCTCTCTTCTGTTTGTTTGTTTGTTTGTTTGTTTGTTTGTGTGTGTGT
>JABMCL010002070.1:70000-72500 GCA_018857735.1 Alviniconcha marisindica
GGCGGGGTCCCCTCCGGGGTTCAAACCATTCCTACTAGACTGCTTGCCCCAAAAACCAATTAGGGCCCCCCCCCCCCCCCCCCCCCCCCCCCCCAACCCCCTCCCCCCAATACCCCACACGCCCCCTCCCCCCCTCCCCCCGGCGAGTCTGTTACAGTCCTGCAGCTGTCTCTTTTCTCTCTTCGGGGGTGGGTTCAGCTCACACACAAGCCCATGTTCGTCGCCAACATGGCCCAACTTTAAGAATCCCACGTCTTCCTTCCTGTTTTTTCCCAGGGGGGGGGGGGGGGGGGGGGGGGGGGGGGGGGGGGGAGGCAAACGCCAAAGGGGGGTGAGGCAAACAAAAAAGGGGGAAAACGCGTTCTTACCACTTTTAAAGGAGCCGGCAAATTTTTATTTCCCCCTTTCAGTTCATGTTTGGTGTCTCCCCGCTTCACCCCATTTTTCCCTGGGGTTTTGCTTAAACCCGTTGCCTTCAAAAACAATAAAATACAAAACGATAAAAACTTTTTTTTTGCCAAGTGTCAAAAACAATTGCACGAGGAATGTTTTGTGGTCCCAAAATACACTCATCACACTTTTCCCCCCCAATCTAAAACATCTTTAAAAATTACAACAAAAAAAAAATCCAGGTAAAAAGTCATTCATAGATAAATAAAAAAAAATCCCTGTGGCATTAAGCTGTGCAAAATAATACAATTTGGGCCCCTTTTCCCCAGAAACCCCCCCTTAAAAGTTACTCTCCTAATAAAAGCAATTATAAGAAATTTTCTACAACCAAAATTTAAATTTAAATTAAACCCCGCAGGCTTACTCCCCTCCACTATCCCCTGTTTTACTCCAGTCATGACCCTGACCCATCCAAGACATGATCCTACGCAGCAAAAGCATCCCCGCCTTGACTCAGCTGACACGGGGCTGGGCCTAGTGCAAGCTCGCCAGTAGACGAGTGGTTCCAGTGGTAGTCTTACTCGTCCTTTCAAGCAGGCTTCGTCTTGAGGGTGTGGTGTTCTTAGCTTTTACGGTTTCATTGCATTAGTTCGCGTAGTTCCTGATCAGTGCAGTGGAAAAACCTGTCAGTGTACACTGGCGCCGTATTCAGGGGAAGCGTAGCTCTCATCCGCTTGATATGTTTTGCGCTTGTCGACTGACGTCGGTGCCACAAGAACAACGTTGTGTTGACGATTGAAGGAGTCAGGTCACAGGATAGTAATCATCTCACCACTTCCCCTCCCCTCCTCCACCCCCCCCTCCCATTCCCCCCCCCCCCCCCAACAGCATTTTGCCTTTTTGGGTTTTCCCCCCCCCCCGCTCCCCCCTTCCGTTTCTCTGCCTTTTGCTTTCCGTTGTCGCGCTTCTGTCTGTCTGTCTGTCCCGTCTTCTCTCTCTCCCCTCTCTCTCTCTCTCTCTCTCTCTTTTCTCTCTCTCTTTGTCCTTTTGTCTGTTTTTCTCTGTCCCCTCTCTTTTCTCTTTGTTTTTCTTCCCGCGTGCTTTCGTGGGGTGTGTGTGGGGTGGGTGTGCGTGTTGCGTGCGTACGTGAGTGCGTGCGGGCGAGAGACCCCCCCCCCCCAAACAAAAAACCCCCCAAAATCCCCCCCTCGCCCCCCCCCCCCCCCCCCTCCCCCCCCACCCCAGTTGTGTCGAGTTGAGGATTAAACCCTTTTGAGCTTTACCGACTGGACTGAAAGACGAGGCTTGCGCACAGGCCTAGAGCCGCCGTGTTTTCATTATCACCGTATTTGTGTTATTAGTTCACAAAACGAAGCGAAAGCACTGGGGCGATTTTATCGACATAATATAACTATCGGTGCCACTGATATTGAACCACACTCACTCGCTCACCCGACGGGCTCTTTGTTGTGGGATGATAATATCCGGGGCTCAGCACCATCGTGATTTATTGGCCAGATAGTGGTGTGTAAAATGTCATACTATAATATCGATATTGCTTCCACAGATGGCACTGTGACTGTCAGACTCTCTAGTCCGCAGAGAGGATGAAGGAAGCGACTGAGTAAGGGCGAAAGGGATTGGGATGGTCAGACTGACCTCTTTGTTCTGTCTGCTTTGATGACCATTTCAGTGAGTAAAACCGAAACGTGGTAGGTTGGGCATGGTGCGTGCCTTGTGTGTGTGTGTGTGTGTGTGTGCTGTGTGTGTGTGTGTGTGTGTGTGTGTGTGTGTGTGTGTGTGTGTGTGTGTGTGTGTGTGTGTGTGTGTGTGTGTGTGTGTGTGTGGTGTGTGTGTGTGTGTGTGATGATGATGTGTGTGTGTGTGTGTTGTTGTTGGTGTGTGTGTGTGTGTGTGTGGTGTGTGTGTGTGTAGTTGTATTATGTGAGTGTGATGTGATGATGTGTGTGTGTGTGTGTGTGTGTGTGTGTGTGTGTGTGTGGTGTGTGGTGTGTGTGTGTGTGTGTGTTATCTAGTGTGTGGTGT
The DNA here is from genome assembly GCA_018857735.1 of Alviniconcha marisindica. Taxonomy (NCBI): domain Eukaryota; kingdom Metazoa; phylum Mollusca; class Gastropoda; family Provannidae; genus Alviniconcha; species Alviniconcha marisindica. The sequence continues at coordinate 72,437 of JABMCL010002070.1, forward strand.
GTGGTGTGTGTGTGTGTGTGTTTGTGGTGATTGTGATGGTGGTGTGATGTGTGTGTGTGTGTGC
>JABMCL010002070.1:80000-85000 GCA_018857735.1 Alviniconcha marisindica
TCTGTCTGTCCCCATCTCTGTCACGCCGTCGCTGTCGTATGTGTCGTTTGCGTGTCGTGTGTTGTGTGCGCGATGTGTGCGTTTGCGTGTGTATGTGGTTTTGTGTGTGTGTGTGTGTGTGTGTGGTGTGTGTGTGTGTGTGTGTGTGTGTGTGCGTGCGTGTGTGCGTGTGTGCATGAATGCGTGCGTCCCTGCCTGCATGCATGTGTTTGTGGATCTGTGTGTGTGTGTGTGTGTGTGTGTGTGTGTGTGTAGGGGGGGGGGGGGGAGAAGCGTTAGTGTGTGGAAGTTCATATTGTTTCAATGATTTATTTTCGCGTTTTTCTACTTCGCTTGCTCGACAGATTCTTAGTTGCTTGCTTCGAGGCTTTCAGACTGAAACAACAGTGTCATCGTTATGCACAGCCATCACCCAGCGACGCGATACAAGCAACACGCAGACCGAGCGAAAAGAAGGCAGAAGTCACACGGACCATAATTATAAGTGCTGACGCCATGCATGACGGAAACGCCCCTCGTGACGTTATAAGGTTGTAGAGGTGACACGCGGCCACCAGAGCGTGTCCGGAGGCTTGTTAATAAAGACGAGACGACTTTGCCCGGACTTCCCCTGAGGCGTAAACAATGGTGCGATTCACTCCAGCGTTTGTTGCAGCTAACGGTTGGGCAAGTTATGAGCGTGGACAGTTTTGCGAACAGGGCGTGTTGTCAAAGCGTGTACATGTAGTTGTGGGATGGGATTGGTGGAGGTTCATGAAGATCGCAGTTAACGAGACGATCTTCCTTGAAAGGGCGAGAGAGGGCCATCGTCAATCAGACGAACATTAGAACTGTTTCCGGCCAAAGACAATGTTTAGTTTGGGAAAACTTCTGAGAGACGGGGTTGAGCGCATAGATACCGTCTTCACTGAACTGAACTGCAGTTAAAGGAGCCAGGTTTCTCACAAAACAAAAACTTAAAATCAAGAAGTTTGTATTAAAATGCCCCCTTCAGATGCTAAACTTAGTTTCGGTAGTGACAGATAACGGGACTGGCTACACACATCAACTATTGGTGTCCCAGCTTTCCCGTGTTGCAGGCATCGTCTCTTTAAGATTACCAGGCACAAATATTGCGTGCTTGACAAGACCAAAGAGGCAGCGGCTAACCGTTAAATAAGCAGCAGCCCCTGATCGTGGTCTTTCTTCTTTTGCTTCTTCTTCTTCTTCTATTTCTATAGTCAAATCCCGCTATTGGTCACTGACGCTAAAAAAAATTTTTAAATCTTCGCTGTTTCCCGTGTTTTACGCTCTCTCGCGTGTTTTAGTTTGACGTCACCAAAGTGTTTGACGTCACGGACAGAAATACAAGACGCTTTCAGTTCTATGTTCAGTTGTGAAGTGTACCGTTGGGGGCGTGGTGCAGTGTTTTCTAGACAAAAGGTGATCTACTGGGTTAACTACACCTAAGCTAAATTTTAGGTCATTATAATAGGTCTATTTGGGGTAACAAACAACAATGACTAAAAAACAGAAATTGATACCAAAAAGTTTTTGTTTTGTTTTTGTTTTGTTGATGTTCTTCTGGTGGATTCATAGTTCAGGAGCTGTGTGAGAGTCGATGTGGCCGTCCTGAGCTGTCCGTCCTAACGAGCCTTCTGGTTTCCGTGGACGTAAAGCTATATTGAACCATGCTTCGGCATTGGTCACAGCTTGTCCCTAATATGTCAACTGACATCTGAGGACATTAAGCAACACTACCTACCTACCTTCTGGTGGATTTTACGTACCTTGTATTTACAGGTATGCCAGGTGGGAGTTACCGTAGGTGACTTAGGTCTTTGTTGTTGTGCTTGCGTTACGTATTTCGAGCGCTAATTAACTCCCCTGTATGTTGATTCTGCACGAGCACTCTTGGCCTCGTTCTGTTTCAGATTTGATTTTGTTTGTTGTTTAGCTGGAACTTTGACGGCAAGTTCCTTTAATGCCCTTCTCCAGGATCTTTCGTTTCCTTGCGATAAACTTGGGTGGTTTTGTCAGGCTAGCATGACGGCTGTGTGCCGTGCCCCCGCGAGCCGCACGCTGCTGTTCGGCCGTCCACCGGTGAGTGGGGTGTAACAATAAAACAATGCGCGGTTGTATTTTTCATGAGTGTGCGTGGAACGTGCCCGGAATGAGTTAAACTCGCACAACGCCTGCTGCAGCGTTGTGACTCAAGACTGCGTCCATTGTACGTATGAGGCCGTGTTACGGACACACAAAACAAGAAGATGGCGATGCTGCTGCTGCTGCTGCTGTTGCTACTGATGATGCTGATGCTGAAACAACAATGGTGAGGACGTTGGCATCGACAGCAGCAACTGTGACTACAACGTCTATGAAGACCCAAAAACATTTTGGGAAGGTGGTGGGTGGGGCTGTTGCGAATTCAAAACACTAAACATTATTATCCAAATCTGCAGTGCAGTAAAAAATAAAATAAATAAATACCAGTTATGAAAACACCTGTGTGCTGTTAGCTCTAGATTCAAAGCAAATTGGAGTTTGAAATTTCTGCATCCGCTGTACCACACCACGGGGTGAGGGAAGTAGAAGAGGGAGTGAAGGTCACCATCGAACACGACGTCAATGGAATCAGGGGCTATCCACCTCACTATGGTTTACCGTCTGCCTTGTCTTCAACGATTATTAACAAGGGTTTCAAGGTTTTATTGAGCGCTTTGCCCCCGGCTGCTGACAGGCTCCAAAGATCTCTAAAGATAGACAGTGAAGTTGGTGAAAGAACGTTTCCTTACGCTGGCCCATCTGTTTGGAACAATTTGTCTCAAACACTCCGCCACTCTCATTCTTCCTCCGCTTTCAGGGCTGTCCTTAGGACGCACCTGTTCAATAACTATTTCTAAACTGTCTTTTCCACAGCCGTGCCTATCCCCTATCCCCCCAGTGCGCGCGCGCGCGCGCGCGCGTGTATGTGTGTGTGTGTGTGTGTGTGTGTGTGTGTGTGTGTGTGTGTGTGTGTGTGTGTGTGTGTGTGTGTGTGTGTGTACGTGCGTATGTGTGTGTGTGTGTGTGTGTGTGTGTGTGTGTGTGTGTGTGTGTGTGTGTGTGTGTGTGTGTGTGTGTGCGTGCGTGCTGTGTGTGCGTTGTTGTTGTTGTTTTTGTTGTTGTTAGTGTTATTGTAAAGGGCCCTGCGCTCCCACCTTGTGCGGTAGATGGGCGCTATAGTAATCTCCTTTATTATTATTATGAAGCTGGCCCAGCCATAGGCAGATGCTGAACACGAAGACCAGTCGCTGTCTCCATCCCAAGAAACAATCCACGTACCACCACTACCACCTCTTCATCCGCGCCACCCCACCCCTACCCTAATCTATCCCCCACCCATACCCCCATATATCCCCCACTCCTACCTTCATCTATCCCACACCCCTACCCCCATATATCCCCCACCCCTACTTTCATCTATCCCCCACCCCTACCCCCATATATCCCCCACCCCTACCCCTATCTATCCCCCACCCCTACCCATATCTATCCCGCACCCTTACCCCCATCCATACCCCACCCCTACCCCCATATATCCCCCACCCCTACCCCATCTATCCCCCACCCCTACCCCCATCTATACCCCACCCCTACCCCCATCTATACCCCACCCCTACCCCTATCTATCCCGCACACCTACCCCCATCTATCCCCACCCTAAACCCATCTACTCGCCACCCATTCACCCATCTACCCCCACCCCTACCCCCATCTATCCCCCACCCCTACACCCCTACCCCCATCTGTCCCCCACCCAACCCCCATCTATCCCCCACCCCTACACCCCTACCCCCATCTATCCCCCACCCCTACACCCCTACCCCCATCTGTCCCTCACCCAACCCCCATCTATCCCCCACCCCTACACCTCTACCCCTATCTATCCCCTACCCCTACACCCCTACCCGGCCCATCTATCCCCCACCCCTTCCCCATCTATTCTCCACCTCTATAGCCATCTATCCCTCACCCCTACATCCCCCACCCCTATACCCATCTATCCGCCACCCTTATTCCCCATACCCCTATCTATCCCCCACCCTGCATCCCCCACCCCTATCCCACCCAACCCCCACCCCGACGTCCCGTCTTTCGGTGCTTGACGCGCTAATGATGGGGTCACCTGGCGGCAGAAAGTGTCACTCTGGAGGCAAGGGAGATAATGAGAGGTGGGCGTGGCCAGGCGGAAGTGGCGGTCTCTGTTTCAGTTCCTTGTGGTCGTGCTGACGGGCTGTCGCGTCGCTGGGTACAGCGATACCCGCGGAGAAGGAACAGCAGGAGAAAACGGGTATGGGCATATACGGGTACGGGTATATGACGAAATTAAAGCGGGAGAGAGTAGCACGGAGGCGAGGTGGAGGGGAGGGGAAGGGCTGTAATTCCCGTCTCAGAGAACTATGGACAGGAAGGAAACCCAAGTGAGTGTCATCAATGCCATGAATACCCGTTGAAGAAGAACCACTCGAGTTTTGCCTCTCGGCCTGTGCGAAACGCATCAGGTCCCTATTAAGCTTCTTGTCCTTCTCGTTCGTTGGTTAAACTTGTTTAAAGCCAAGTTGCCTGCGAAGAGGTATTGGCGGGGACCGAGATCCCTGGAGGTGGGGGAAGAGGGAGACTATACCTAACTACACTGTCACCAGTAGAATGACACCTGCATTAAAATTAGCAGCGATGAGAGCCATTTTAATGTTTCATGAACTGTTGGAGACAAAGTCACAAGGTGGTGTCCACAGATCACAACTTTTGAAGAGAAAGGATACCCGAAGCGGAATCGAGCCGAGGTCCTGCTGCTTATCAGCCTAATGCCTTACCGCTAGGCCACATCGGCTCATTTAGCTTTCTAGGCTCATAATTATGTGTGATGAGCTATTACAGTTAAAGGTGGATAGTGCCTAATCCCGATTGGCTAAAGAGCCCATAAGTCCGGCTCTCCTTCCACATGCAATAGTCACCAAAAGGTTCCAGAAATAGCTGTT
>JABMCL010002070.1:87500-102500 GCA_018857735.1 Alviniconcha marisindica
AACCTTACAACTGCATTCCCTGTCATAAGCCCGCTCCTTTCGTAGAGAAATTAAATTGGTGTTTGGATAGGTAACCAACTGGAAGCAGCATTGAAAAATAGTTTATTTTTATTTTTTATAACCCCTTCACTGTGAAATTTCCGGGCTGAAAGGTGCGCACATACACGCCTCCAAACAGTATATTTGATGGTCCTGTAGCAAGTCTGCTTTTAATAATGTGCATTTTGACACAAATCCTTTTACGTGCTCATGCGAAAGGGGCAAAAAAGATTTAATGGTTTCAGATTTGGCATTTTTATTGGTCTTTTTCCGAGTGACGGCGCGGCAAGCACGGCAGTGAAAGGGTTAATCAGTTGATTTTTGTCAAAATGCCCACACCGAAACGTGACGAACGCAGACTCAGTCAGCAACGGGAGAGAAAAGCCGACTTCTATCCAGCTTGCCTCTGTGATCAAACAGAAAGATAGTGCCAGTTCAGCGACAGACCCGCTGCGGCTACAGTCTCTGCGTGTAACAATATACCTGAAGCCACAGGAGACAGCTTGGGATATTTGGAAGAAATGGCTCAGTGTGTCTGAAAGAGACAGCCTACCTGTAACGCAATGAGTCGTCTGCTCGGCCAAGTTCGTCATCAGTTTTTGTCTTTCTCCTGTCCCAGGCACAGAAAGGAAAGACCGAAAGCTTGTTGATTCATATGCTATATGTGCAAGCAACACTTGAGATGAGAAACACTAAAAGACTTGTCACTGTGATTCATGTGTCACACCTGAGATGAGTAACACTAAAAGACTTGTCACTGTGATTCATGTGTCACACCTGAGATGAGTAACACTAAAAGACTTGTCACTGTGATTCATGTGTCACACCTGAGATGAGTAACACTAAAAGACTTGTCACTGTGATTCATGTGTCACACCTGAGATGAGAAACACTAAAAGACTTGTCACTGTGATTCATGTGTCACACCCGAGATGAGACATACTAAAAGACTTGTTGATGTGACTGTGATTCATATGTCACAGGTGTAACACTTGAAATGAGAAACACTGAAAAACTTTGTTGATATGATTCATATATATCACACGCGTAACACTTGAAATGAGAAACACTGAAAGACTTGTCGATGTGTTTCATATTTCACAATTGTAACACTTGAAATGAGAAACAAAGACTTGTCGATGTGATTCATGTGTCACATGTGTAACACTTGAAATGATAAACACTGAAATATATGTCGATGCGATTCATATATCACACGTGTAACACTTGATATGAGAAACACTGAAAGACTTGTCGATGTGTTTCATATTTCACAATTGTAACACTTGAAATGAGAAACAAAGACTTGTCGGTGTGATTCATGTGTAACACCTGAGATGAGAAACACTGAAAGACTTGTCGATGTGATTCATATGTCACACGTGTAGCTGAGATGAGAAACACTGAAACACTAAGAGCTTTGGGGGGGGGGGGGGGGGGAGGAGATGGAGGAGGATAAGAGGGGTGAAGGTGGTTTGAGTGGAGGTGAGGGGATTGAGGATGTGTGGGTTCAAGGCGGGGTGGGGGTGGGGAGGGGGAGGGGGGGGAGGAAGAGGGAGGTGCGGGCTGAGATAATTGCCGAAACTGGGATTCGAATCTGCAACCCTTCCGAGTCCAGCGCTGCCATAACCGCTCAGCCACAGCACGTGCTTGTACTTTTTGCGAACACGATGATAACGCGTGGAATGATTAGGCCGCCGATGCCATTGTCTGCAGAACTAGCTCGCTGTCCCGTGTGCACCGAGCCATTTATTTTGCTGCCTGCAGCTTCGTCCATGTCCTGCCATGCACCGTAATGATCTTGCCGGTGTATCATGCTTGAAAAACGCCCAACCATTCCTGAGAAAATAAAGACAGGTGGGGAGAGGGGGGAAAATGGGTAGGTGGGGGAGAGGGGGGGGAAGGGCGGGGTAGAGACAGAGCCGCACGGGGAGAGCGATGCAGAGGCTCTGAGAGAGAGAGAGAGAGAGAGAGAGAGAGAGAGAGAGAGAGAGAGAGAGAGAGAGAGAGAGAGAGAGAGACAGACAGACAGACAGACAGACAGACAGACAGACAGACAGACAGACAGCAGGCAGGCAGACAGACAGACAGACAGACAGACAGACAGACAGATAGACAAAAACAGACAGAGACAGACAGACAGACAGATATCGAACTCGAAAACTGTTTTTGTCAAGGATTGTAGTTTAGGTTCAGAGAATTCGAAGTCTCGAAAACTTATTTTTCAAGGATTGTATTTTACGTTCAGAGAGACAGACAGACAGATACAGAGAGACAGATAGAGACAGAGACAGACAGACAGAGATTTTTTCGAACTCGAAAACTTTGTTTTTCAAGGACTGTAGTTTACGTTCAGAGAGAGAGAGAGACAGAGACAGAGAGCGACAGAGACAGAGAGAGACAGAGAGAACTTCAGACTGAAAGCGAGAATTACAGTGAAAAAAGCCGGAGACATGGTTCCTTAAGCAGGTACCGTTTAGAAAGGTGGAGGACGCGAAGGAGTGACGCGACGGAGAGGAAGACGGGTAGAACGGGTGGGTGAAGTGGAATGGTGGAGGTGGGGTGGGGGGGGGGGGGGGGGGGGTGAGATGTTATTCGGAGGGCGCATAAATGGGGGTGTAGCGTAGCGTCCCATTGTGGTGAGTGTCACCGGAGCCGGGGTGGCTGTCAGCCCCCATAATAATCAGCCGCTCTACTCGCCCGTCTGACAGCCCTGCGGGCCTGGTGCAGTGGGTAGGCACGGGACAATGGCGCTCTCCGCTCCTTACCGCTTGTCTGCCCGTCCTCTTGTCTGTCTGCTTGACTGCCTGCCTGTCCGTCGACCTGTCTGTCTGTCTGTCAGTCTGCTGGGCTTCCTGCCTTCCCGTTGACCTGTCCTTTTGTCTGTCTGTCTGTATGGTTGACTGCCTGCCTGTCCGTCGACCTATCTGTCTGTCTGTCAGTCTGCTGGGCTTCCTGCCTTCCCGTCGACCTGTCCTTTTGTCTGTCTGTCTGTCTGTCTGTCTGCTTGACTACCTGTATGCCCGTCCTCCTGTCCTCTTGTCTGTCTGTCTGTCTGTCTGTCTTTGTCTGTCTGCTTCACTACCTGTCTGCCTGTCGACCTGTCCTTTTGTCTGTCTGTTTGTCAGTCTGTATATCTGGTTGACTACCTGCCTGTCCGTCGACCTGTCTTTTTGTCTGTCTGTCTCCTCGACTACCTGTATGCCCGTCGTCCTGTCCTCTTGTATGTCTGTCTGTCTGTATGTTTGTCTGTCTGCCTGTCTTGTCTGTCTGTCTCCTTTACTACCTGTATGCCCGTCGTCCTGTCCTCTTGTCTGTCTGCCTGTCTGTCGGCCTGTCTTTTTGTCTGTCTGTCTGTCTGTCTGTCTGTCTGTTTTCCCTTGACTACCTGTCTGTCCGTCGGCCTGTCTTTTTGTCTGTCTTCTTGACTACCTGTATGCCCGACCTCCTGTCCTCTCGTTTGTCTGGGCCCTGTCATATTGAAGAAACTCCCATATTCTGTCCGTTATGCTCCAGCAAAATCCGAGTTCAAAACTCAACTCAAAGCCACACTATTCCTCTCCGGCAGCTCATGGACCAAACTCCTAAATTTCTTTTGTTTCCGCTGCCAGTCATACCCCCCCCCCCCCCCCCCCCCATCACTCCTCTTTCCGTTAACCTGCCTGTATCGATGCGTGTGTGTTGCACATGTGCCTGTTTGCATGTGTGTGTGTGTGTGTGTGTGTGCGCGCGCGTGCGTGAGTACGTGCGTGTGTGCCGCGCGTGCGTGTGTGTGTGTGTGTGCGCGCGCGCGAGCGCGTGCGCTCGTGCTAGGAAATGTGTGGATGTATAACTTTAAAGTTCATTTTATGTTGTCAGTGTTCGTGCTTTTGTGAGTGCCTTGGGCAGCAAAATATTTTTTATATGCCTACGGGCTTGCAAATTTGCATTATCATTGTTAGTCATCAGTGCTGGTTCCAGTATTGAACTAGATCGTCACAGGCAAATGCAAAGAGCACTCTGTTCTAGTTCTGATGACAAAATTTGGTCCTGTGCAAGATGCAAGTTCAAAGGTTATCTGCTATGTATGCTCACCGGACATTCTCCTCCGTTTAGACTCCGGTGGTCTGGAACAACCCCCTCCCTCCACCAAACAGGTCTGGAACAACCCCCTCCCTCCACCAAACTGGTCTGGAACAACCCCCTCCCTCCACCAAACTGGTCTGGAACAACCTCTCCCGATCTGACATGCGGTGTGATGAATTTATTGTGCATTATTGGCTTCTGTGACTTTTGGTGGAATTGTTTACATATTCCATCAGCGGTGATTCCAAGCCAGTTCGTCACGAGCACATTCAAATTACAAACTGAACAGTGAGCAACTGGGTCGTTTTTACATAAAAGTATTAATTTGAAGTTAATATTTGCGAGCCCCATCAATGTGAATGGAATAAACACACACACACACACACACACACACACACACACACACACACACACACACACACACACACACACACACACACACACACACACACACACACACACACACACACACACACATCACCACCACCACCACCAACAACAACAACAACAATAACAAAAACAACAACAAAAACAAAACAAACAAACAAACAAACAAACAAAACAAATAAGAAAGCAGTTCTTGACAACTTCTGGTCCTTTTGTTAAAGGCGTCGTTTGAAAGTCGCGAAAACACCACCGTGAGTGCTGCCATTTTGTGCCAAGCAGTCTCCATCAGTGATGTCATGCGCAAGACTACCATGTGCGGCAAAAGTATCAAATACGTCACAAGCCAACCTTTTCTGCTCTTCATTGGCAAAGAGCGAGCCAACATGGCTGCGCCCTGAGGAGCGCAAGTTTGAAACAAGAAAACGCGAGTACCTCTGTGAGTAAATATTGACAGAACAACCAAACAAAGCCTCAGAGTAGCAGCAATGGCTGCGCACTTTGTAGGGTTTCCGGCCAACGTGCGCTTTCTCTTCGGTTCTCCTTTAATCCCTGCAGCATAACCTTGAATAATCTGTGATCAAGTTAGAACTGTACCCTTATTCTTTACAGATTTTACAGGTGATATAGAGCTTCATGTCCTCGGATGTCGGTTGACATATTAAGGACAAAGCACGGTTCAATGTTGCTTTACGTCCACAGAAATCGTAAGGCTCATTAGGACGGAAAACCCAGGACGGCCACCTCGACTTTCACACAGCTCCTGAACTCTGAGATTTTACACAAAGTTCAGTCTATTTTAAAGGACGCTGAGCATGCTCTGTATGGGGAGTTGGAACGCTTGCCCCATGGACGCCGGTTCAGATCACTGGCACAGGGAACCAACAGAAGAGGAAACTGTTTTGTTGCCGCTGCAGTTCGACTGCTCAACAGAGCATGTATGGGTTTGCTAGGGTAGCTGTCTGATTAGGCTTGAGTGGTGTGTATGGATGCAGCGATGTGTGAGTGTGTTTGGTTGATGATAGTTGCTGTGTGTATAATAATAATAATAGTATTAATAATAATGTACATTTACCATGTGCTCATCAACCCACTGAGCGCTCACATGATACAGATTAATCTAAATATGATATTCTATATATACGCAGAGCACAGTCCCAACAAAACAACTCACATAAAGTACCGTACGGAAAGACACCCCCCCCCCCTTCCCCCCTACCCCACACAAACCACAATGTACATAAGTTGGACGAGGACTGTGCTTGTGTGTGTGTGTGTGTGTGTGTGTGTGTGTGTGTGTGTGTGTGTGTGTGTGTGTGTGTGTCCGGGGGAAGGTGGTCAAGAGTGATATCATTTCTGATTTAATAATTTGTATTACGGATTTGTTTTATCCAGTATGTCTGTTTATAATTATTGTTGTCAATTTGAAGGCTTTTCGCATTGGTCTAATGTTCTTTTTACATGTTGCTTTTAAATTAATGAGCCTTTAGTAGTTAGCTGAATTGCCCTGTGACGGATGATTACAATATATTGACTTTATCTGACATGACAGCAACGTAGACAGTTCAGTCACAACGTGGAACAACTTAGCTGCTTCAGCGCAAACATCTAGCGGTAGTTCTGTATTCTGACCTTGAAACGCAGTATCAACGCACCTACTGCACTCACTGATCTGGACATGCGCAACCAATGAAATCCTGTCAGCAACATCGGTCAGAGGAAACAGCTCTATTATGCAGTCTTACAGGGGACATTATTCATCTTTATGGCTTTACGTGCTTTTGCGAAGGGGTTAACATATATATCATACATAATATATATGTCAGGGCCAGAAACATAAAAAAAGAAGTTCGCCAGTGCAACAGACATTCTGATGCTTTTTTGGTGGAACACAAACACACACACACACACACACACACACACACACACACACACACACACACACACACACACACACACACACACACTATGTGCACACACACGCACGCACGCACGCACGCACGCACGCACGCACGCACACACCCACACACACACACACACACACACACACACACACACACGTATATATATATATGTATATAATATATAGGATAGTGTGCGTTTTGTGTGTGTTGCGCGCGCCGCGCGTGTGTTTTGGGGTTTTTGTGTTTGTGTGTTGTGTGTGTGTGTGTGTGTGTGTGTCTACCATGCCGTCTGACCTTGAAAATGACAACAGTGTAGTCATTCATTGCCGTCACCCACACAGACTTACGACTCGAGCTTTCGTCAGAGGAAGCGAAACTGTGCAAACAAACGTGAGGCTGCGCTGTGTGCCGATCAGGTGGTGTCTTATAAATTCTGGCCAAGCTTCATAATGACAGTCATCGAGTCTGGTAGGCTCGTGTTTCCGCTGTCTTTGGCTTTATGGAGTCAAGCAACGCCTGCCAAAATCACAAATGGAAGATACGGTCTTTTCTTTTCTGCCCTGTGTATGTATACACTGGTATCACGAATGTTTCTGGACTGTCTGTACATCGTTGAGTTATGGTTGCTACTTTGGGAGTGCGTGCGTGTATGCGTGCGTGCACGTGTGTTTCTGTGCCTCCCTCTTTTTCCTTTAGTAGCTTAGCAAGGACTAGTTCGTAGACAGGTTTTGACTTAACCACAATCCTTGTAAAATAAAGTTTTCGAGTTTGAGTTCCAGCCACCCCCCTCTGTTCGTCCCTCTCTCTCTTTCTCTCTCTCTTTCTTTGTGTGTCTCCGTTTCTCCCTGTCTCTATGTATCTCTCCCCCCACTCTCTGTGAGTACCTGTCTCTCACTTTGTATGTCTCCATCTTTCTCATGCATTGTCTGCATCTCTCTCCCCGCTCTCTGTGAGTACCTCTCTCTCTCTCTCTCTCTCTCTCTCTCTCTCTCTCTCTCTCTCTCTCTCTCTCTCTCTCTCTCTCTCTCTCTGTGAGTACCTGTTTCTCTTTGTGTTTCCATCTTTCTCACTCACTCTCAGTCTCTCTTTCCCCCTTTTTGTGCGTCCGTCTCTCCATCTCCCTTTCTGTCCCCCTCCCCTCTGTCTCTGTCTCTCTTTGTCTGTCTCTGTCTTTCTCTCTTTGTCTCTGTCTGTCTATGTCTGTCTGTCTGTCTGTCTGTCTGTCTGTCTGTCTGTCTGTCCTCTCTCTCTCTCTCTCTCTCTCTCTCTCTCTCTCTCTCTCTCTCTCTCTCTCTCTCTCCGTGACTGTTTCCGTGCGTGCGTGTACTACCATCCATGATAGACTAGCCATCTACCGACGTACATCATGTTCGCAGCCGATGACGCTAGATGTGCGTGTCTGTAGCTATCTGCCCGATGTGCTCCCCCACCTACCCACCCCCTCCCCACCCCACCCCAACACAGTAGCGCGACAGCCAACCGGCAGTGACCTGTGACCTGTGACCAGCCCCCTTTCTGGGAATGGAATGTGCACTGGTAGCAATCGTTAATCTGTTGGCCCCCTTCTGCGCTGTTTTTTGACACGAAGCAGGCACGAGAAACTGTTTGAATTGCACCCGTATGAGAGTATGCTGTTGGCCTGAACTGCACCCGTGTGTAACTAACGCGGGCAGTACTCGTTATGTTGACATGCTTAGGTTGTGGCGCAGACTCAACGTAAACCAGTGAGTTTCATCTTTGCGTTGAAGTTTTCAAACTGTCATGAAACGTAGACTTCCGCTTTCATTGCTGCAAACCGGAAGCCGTTTTCAAACCGCTTCACTGAATGGCTTTTCAACTCAGTGATATCCTTCTTTGCGTCGAAGCCCTTAAACTGTCAAAAAATAACACTTCCGTTTTCAAGTAGACATTTTTTTTACAAACCGGAAATAGTGTTCAGATTGGTTCCGTTTTCAACCTAGAGATATTCTCTCTCTCTCTCTCTCTCTCTCTTCTCTCTCTCTCTCTCTCTCTCTCTCTCTCTCTCTCTCTCTCTCTCTCCGTCTTCTTTTGTGTGTGTTTGTGTGTGTGTTAATGTGTTAGTTTGTGTTAGTGTGTGTGTGTGTGTGTGTGTGTGTGTGTGTGTGTGTGTGTGTGTGTGTGTGTGTGTGAGAGAGAGAGAGAGAGAGAGAGAGAGAGAGAGAGAGAGAGAGAGTTGTTAAGTTCTCATGTTCCGAAGTTTATAGACGAACGAAGGGTTTTGCCAGAAGTTTTTTGTTTTGTTTTGTTTTTTGTTTGTTTCGTATTCCGTCTTTCTTGTAGCACATGGCCTTAACCGCCTCTCCCTTCCGCTAGCATCGTTTAATGATTTCAGCCCTGCTGTCACCGTTGTTGTAAGCCGTTACCTATTAAGAAGCTTAAGCTGTAGGTCACCGTGGAAACGTGTTTACATTAACACGCACCGCATCCACGTCGTTTGCTTGCCTGGCTCGGCCGTTTGGGGCTTTCGCCGTTGTCCACTGAGCGACAGTCAATAGGCCGTCTGTCTGTCGGCCATTGTTCAAAATTTGATTGGAATGGCCGGCAAAGAATGCGAGACAAAACGCTCAGACACCCGATGTCACACCCGCCCTTGGGCCTCAAAGCTTAAAACAAATCTCGCGGAACTTCATCTCGGAAGAATACACCCTGGATTTGTTGTTGCTTTTTGCTTTTTACGGCAACATGAAGGGATATTTCAGGTTTACTGATCTGGGTGTATGGTTCTCTGTAGAACACTGCAAGAGCCACTGCATTAATCCGTAATACATTTTAGTAGACTGAAATGTAGTTCGTAATGCACCTGCTTAATGTATACACGGTACAGTTCAGATTTTTGAACTGATGAAACCCGCTCAGTAAGAACTGGCAAGAAATCGTCAGCAATAATTTCCAAGTTGTGTACACAGAAGACAAACATCACACCGCACAACAAAACCTCCAGTACCCAAAGACCAACACGTCTCGGACTCGGAAAGTTCAACGACACGGAACATCATGCCCATCACGGCTTTTGTACCGACACTCATCCCGACAAGAACTCAAGTCGATTGCGTCTCTGCCTTTCCCAATCAGTCTCTTTTACCACCGCTTGCCATCTGCGGCCACTTAAAACGACCGTACAATAATCAGCCGCAGGTTTTCCTCTTCCTCTCCTTCCGCCCTCGGATAAGACAGACACAGCTCTTCAACTCCCCCGCTGAACACAGCAAGGTAGACAAGGGAAGAGTCTCTCCCTCTCGGAAAAGATTCGCAAGAGACGGGGGCCAGTGAAAACCTGTCTGCTCCTAGCGAACTCGGAGCTCCTTCAGCGAAGCGCTGTCTTTGGCAGCTTGCTGTCGGATATGATGCTTCTCTCTCAAGTGGCCCGGCATTGAGAGGTATCTTCCTGCTTTTAAAAGCCCGTTTCCTTTCCGTGTTTAATGGCTATAGTGTTGCCAGGCCTTTGTATTGGGAAATGTCTCTGGGCATCATGCAGGTGCGGCTTGCACAGGATTGTAGGGATGTGTCCGCTCCTCGCTAAAACTGAGTGTGAGCCGGTTTTGGCCTAGCGGTAAGGCGTCAGGCTGGTAAGCAGAAGGGCCCGGTTCGATTCAGCATTGGCACTCTGTCAGAGCTCAGGAGAACACACACACACAACACACACACACACACACACACACACACACACACACACACACACACACACACACACACACACGGCACACACACACACACTACCACACACACACACACGTACACACTACACACACACACACACACACACACACACACACACACACACACACACGCACGCACACGGCAACACACACCAACACACACACTGACACACAACACAGCACACACACACACACACTGACACGTACACACACACACACACACACACACACACACACACACACACACACACACACACACACACACGTACACACACACACACACACACACGCTTACGGATGCTGCACACGCCCCGTCACACCACACAGTGTGACCAAAGTATTCCAAACGCTCTACAAACACTGCATTCAACTATGACATGGAACACACTTATCACCCAGTATTAATATACACCACAGCTACAAAATGCTTTTTTTCTGGCTGCATTTGGAACTAGACATTGCGGAAACATATTCTCGCCGGTCTTTGGCCTTCTTTTGCGTTGTTCAACTCCAGACCTCAGCACCGGCAGATGTCAGCAGTCGGAGAGGACGGGGCCGCAAGCGACGAGGGAAGATTTCAATTACATTCAAGTTTACAAGTCTCCCCAAAGCGTGTTTGTCCACACACTCGTGCCCCGCAAAGTGTGTTTGAAAAGATTGTATCATTCACCAAGCAGAAGTGGAAAACCGTCTGGACCAAATTGAAATAGTCGTTTTTTCATTCACGTTTTCCCCCACCCCCCCCCCCCTCCCCCCCACAGCCTTTTTCTTCTTCTTCTTTCTTAAATTCTTGTATGGGGTGTTATTATGTCCAAATCCGTCGGAGTCTCCAAGCAGCCACCATCACACCAGTACAGTGTCTGAGCCTAGTTAGCGGATTTCCTTGCACTGCGGAGCTATTCACGGAGATCACACTCAGTATCTAGCTAGCGATTTGGCCCAATAAGTGTTTTTGAGAGGAGCTAGCCGGGCAGAGAGCCAGGCGTGAATACGCACTGATTGTCCCACTGTCACTCCGCCGCTTCAGCCGTCGGCGACAACTCCGCAGCAGCCTTTGTTCCCGCTCCGTCTCCAAACAGCGACGGGCCTGACGAGGCGGGGAAGAGCTGGAGGGAAGGAAAACAGCGTGGGACAAAAGGCGGGGAGGCAGGGAAACACTTGTGGAAGAAAGGGCTGTGATTGGAGATGCTTCTCCGCGCACGCTGGAGGTGAAGGAGGTGAAGGAGGAGGAGGTGACTCTGCTCTGCTTCCTCCCTTGGCTGATGCCTGCTCGCCGCGCGGCGGGCACGTCTCTGGCCCGGACCTCTGATTAGCTTGTGTGCCCGTTCCGCAAACCTTAGAGCGGACGGAGAATGTCCCCAGACTGAGGTGTTTGTCTTGGTGTGCCAGCGCTTAAAGGGGAACCGAGGCAAGGATTCAAGACATTTGGTAATATTAATAATTCTTTTTATATAGCGCCTAATGGACAATGTCAACTTGAGAGCTCCTAGCGCTGTACAAAGCATTATTCTGGAACAGGATGGGGCTTGGCTAGGCATAACACTTAAAGGGGAACCGAGACTCACGACACACTGAGACATAATAATCAATAATATTAAGAATTCATTTTACAAAGCGCCTAATGGACAATGTCAAGAGCTCCTAACGCTGTACAAAGCAATAATCTGAAACAGGAGGGGGAGACAATGAAGATCAGAAAAAAGGTTGGCTCGTGACGTATTAATTTTGATATTTTCGCCGGACATGCCTACCTCGTTCATGACGCCACCGACACAAACTGCTGAGCTCACACTGCCGCACTCAGGGTTGTGATTTCTGGGCAGTAACTAAGTAAGTAAATGAGTAGTTATGATGTTTTATGTCCGCAGAAATCGTATCGTTTATTATGGACGGGGACCACTTTTGGGGGCACTTCAAAGGTCAACTTTTGAAGAACAGGACAAGAAACCGAGTAAACAAAATTGCTCTGTCTTTTTGTATTTAGTTGTGTTGTTGTCGTCCTTTTCGTGGGGTGGGGGTGGGGGGTGGGGGGGGGGGTTGTTTTGTTTTGGGACTTTTAATTTTATATATATATATAGAGAGAGAGAGAGAGAGAGAGAGAGAGAGAGAGAGAGAGAGAGAGAGAGAGAGAGAGTTCCTGTTGATAGGACCCGTGATACTTTTACTCATCGGTTCCCCTTTAATTACCCCTTTTCGGCTGCATCGTCTTCACTGAGTGGTCTCGTGAATGTGTGTGCATGCCCCATCATTCCACAGGGGCGGTCCTGCTATGCCACTCGCCAGTGCTGGCTGCATGCAGACTCTCCAAGTCTCCCGGTGGTCTTTAGCGTATCGCACACGTCTCCCTGCCTTCTTATTAGCTCCCGCACCCCTCTATAGCTGAGCTAGAGAGAGTGATGGCCTGTCGTGTTCTCCTCAGTCTCGGCGGCCTTTCACCGAACTGACAGATTTGTCGGGTCGGCGTTGGAGTGCTTCAAATGCAGTAGGTTATTGCAGCGAACACGTCCAACTGAATTGAACGTTGTGTGGACCTGTTCTGATTGCTGATGCCGGCTTGCTCCGATAACGTCAATATCGTTCGAATCTCGGGACAGGAACTATTTTGTCTCCCGCGCGGATGCCTCTGATGATTTACTGACGTGCATGCTACACCTTCAGCATGGCGGAACCGGGACAACTCCAACTCCGGCAAAATTAGAAGAAAAAAACAAAACAAAAACAAATCTCACATTGCTCAGAGACAACATCAGCGCGGGTCGTTTTTGTCCTTGTAGCTGTTTATAGCTACACAACTGTCTTGTTCCGACGAGCGTTTACAAAATGATGTCAGAGTCACGTCTTGGTGTAATTCTTCTGAAGCTGAATGTCCTAAAACCGCCCTTATGCAATCGGCTTGACAAGTTAGCGGACGGCAAGGCTCGTTTCAGACGCCACATGCTGTGATAGCCACTAACGCCCTGTTAGAAAGACAGGGGTGAAATCCGAGCAGAGTGTGTGTAGCGGTCTTTAATATCGCGTGTGGAAGGGGCGACACGCATAGTGTGACCTTGTCGCTCTCTATTGCAGCGGAAGGAACAACTGTTGGTTTGGGACTCGCGTTGCAGACTCGTCCTGTCGTGAACCTGTGCGGTTAATAGGACGTCAGAATCCAGTAACTTGCCAAGTGTATAATGCTACAGTCCCTTAGAAACACACACACACACACACACACACACACGCACACGCACATACACGCACACACGCACGCACGCACTACACACACACACACACACACACACACACACACACACACACACACACACAACACACACACACACACACACACACACACACAACACACAAACACCCCACACACACACACACACACACACACACACACACACACACACACACACACACATACATAAACAACACATAAACACACACACACACACACACACACACACACACACACACACACACACACACAACACACACACACACACACACATACACACACACACACACACACACACACACACACACACACACACACACACACACACACACACACACACAAACACACACACACAGCCTTTGACTGCCCGCGCGGTCTGTCTAGACAGGCGAGCGGTCAGAATATAGTTACAGACCTTTTTGTGTAACAATATTCCTTGGCTGTACAGTGGGTCTATTTTTGTCCGCTACCTGTGCCAGTACTTGAGTTGACAAGGACCTGTTCATCCGTTCGGTAACAATATGCGGGGGGGAAAAAATGTCTCTCTATTCAACTGTGTGAAGTAATTTGTATTACATACAGCCTCAGTTGGTTAGGATACGTGTTCTCGTTTTTGTCATTCTTCTCATCCTTTGCGTGCCACGTAACCACGTTTGTCCGTTATCAATCGACTGAAAAAGTGGTCTATCCGGAATATTTGCACAGTTTTGTGAATGTCCTTTTTTATCCGTTCGTTTCAACCTTTACTGTGTTTGGATGATTTTGTAACGCTAGCAGCCATCTTTATTTCGGATTCTGTTCCGCCCAATCCCCCGCATTTTTGTTGTTGTTGTTGCTGTTGTTGTTGTTGTAAATATCCTTTTTGTATTGATTCCTTTTATCCATTCGTATGTTTTGATGATTTTGTAACGCTAGTAGCTATCTTTGTTTTGGATTTAGGTTTCTCTCTCCACTCCCATCCCCCGCCATCTTTAACCCTTTCGCTGCCAGAGAATTTGTGCTGCTGATGCAGTCTCTTCAAAGAAGAGTCTCGTAGAGGAATTCAGCCATCCCCAAATGTTCATTTTGTTCAGCTTTGGTTCTCATGAGCGTGCACGAGAAGCCAGAGGTCCAGCAGGTCATCCTATGACATCTTACCGGCAGATACGAAACACGTCATCATTGACGTCGTGTGATGTCATAAGGGCAGCGAAAGTTTTGTTGTTGTTGTTGTTGTTGTTTTGCAAGTCACTGCTTTGTGTTGAAATAAAGGTCAGCATTTTCTTGAGTAACGCCAGTTGGACTAGCAGTCTTCTTGCCTCCAGGGATGACGGTCTATGTACATCACCGAAAACGCCTTTAGGCGACCGCGCCTCTAAACTACGTTAACCTCTGAAATATTAATGACAAGGTATGTCTGCCTGCCTGTCTGTACACCTAAATATATGAGTTTCCTTGCCTGCATGTGTCCCGGCGTGTGTGTGTGTGTTATTGCATGACGGTAGGGGATTACTATTTCAGTTCCCCTTTGAAGTGTGATTTGCATAAGTCAAGGGAGGTCAAAATCACTCGTTGCACGATCGGCGACGGAGGGCAGGGTCATAAACTTCGGCTTGCACAGACGCACGCAACTGACTTGGGAAGGTAGGCCCGCGGTAGACGAAGGGAGTTCAGGCTGGGAAGAATATCAATGGACAAACTTGTCGTGGTAGTGAGCCTGCGGTAAACGAAGGGA
>JABMCL010002070.1:105000-110000 GCA_018857735.1 Alviniconcha marisindica
ACACACACACACACACACACACACACACACACACACACACACACACACAGTCACACACAAACACACACACATACACACACACACACACGAAGAGGGAGAAAACAAGAGAACTTGTGGTTTGACTCGAACTTTCGAACAGAGCACTCCCGCCCATATGCATGTACACGCCCCCCGGCCCCCCCCCCCCCCCCCCCCCCCCCACACACATATACACACACACACACGCACACGCACGCACGCACGCACGCACACACACACACACACACACACACACACACACACACACACACACACACACACACACACACACACACACGAACGTGTAGTTTGACTCGCAAGCCCTTTAGAACAGAGTGCGTCCGCACAAATGCACGCACATGAAAACCCTCCCACCATACACACACACACACACACACACACACACACACACACACACACACAACGTGTGAAGCGACTCGCAAGCCCTGTGGAACAGAACCCGGTGGCGTTGAGTAATATTTATGCTATCAATTTTCCTGCTGCAATGGACAGGCCCCGGCCATCATTTGCCCATTCACGTGGCTTCTCTCTGTCCCAGGCCCAGAGAAGGAGGTAAAAAACATGACGAATGAGCACGTTACTCTGTTGGATATCACCATGACGTGTAATCCACTCTTGCCCGACGCGGGATTTGGCGCAATTTGACTGTCTGCACAACAAGACGTGGAAACTAATTCCTGCTAAACGGGTCAACCTTCTCAGTCCTTTTTCTGGCTCGGCCAGCGGATTCTGTCTGCATGAGAGATGGAGCACCGGCCCGCTCTGTCTCTGTCTCTCTGTCTCTCTCTGTCTCTCTCTGTCTCTCTCTGTCTCTCTTCTCTCTCTCTCTCTCTCTCTCTCTCTCTCTCTCTCTCTCTGTCTGGGCGAGAGGGGGCGGACGCTTTCTCATGCAAGTTCTTCTTCACTTAAACATAGCCAGGGAATTCTGTCTGCATCAGAGATGTAGCACCCACCCACCCATTTTTGTCTTTGAACTAGCCAGGGAATTTTAGCGCGCCAGGTTCTTTGTTGACAAGTTTGGTGCGTCAGCATCCCAGTGAATGTTGAAAGATGGTCTGAGGCATCAACTTTCCTGTTGATACGTCTGTTATGTTCCCTGTTGACACGTCTGGTACGTCAGCATCCTAGTGTATGTTGAAACATGGTCTAAGGCATCAACGTTCCTGTTGACACGTCTGTCGGGTTCCCTGTTGACACGTCTGGTACGTCAGCATCCTAGTGTATGCTGAAACATGGTCTAAGGCATCAACTTCCCTGTTGACACGTCTGTCAGGTTCCCTGTTGACACGTCTGGTACGTCAGCATCCTAGTGTATGCTGAAACATGGTCTAAGGCATCAACTTCCCTGTTGACACGTCGGGTGCGTCCGATTCCCAACGGTGTCCGGCCAAGTGTGTCGAGTTTTGTTGTTGTTGTTGACACGTCTTCTGCGACAGGTTCTTTTGAGTCAGACATTATTTCTGAGAGAAAAAAACAATCTTGGTCGATCCATTCAGCTCAGGAGACTCAAATTAGGCCATATTTGACAGGCTCCCAAATTAGTTTACAGAATATCCAAAACATCCGCTGTTAAAGAAAGAAAAAAAATATAATAATAAAGTCACCGCGGGTTCTAAACAAAAACACGGCGAGGTCGTCAAGGCTGCCTGCACATTATTGAGCGGAGCGCCTCCCGCAAAGCACGTGCACTTCGGATCTATGAGCTGCAGACACTTCCAGCCAATGGAACTGGCCCCACCACACAGCAGGGCCAGTTTCACCCGGTCCTTCCTCACTGTGTTGCAATGGGTTGAATGATGCCAAATCACAGGCATATATTACTATTATTATGTATATGTAAGGCTATGCGCCAAATGCGTCTGGAGCAGACTTAAAACTAAGGAATCATGCATTTCTTTAACTCCGATATTCGAACTCAGCGGAAGATGGTTGAGGATGGGGGGAAGGAAAGGCTAGGGAGGGGGGTAGGGGGCGGAGGGGGGAGAGTTCACGGGCCAAATCTGTGACGGGCTGGTTCGACAGGCTCACGGCACCTCCGGCGCTGTTTATGACGCCACGCGGCCGTAAATCGACAAAACACTGTGATCACCCCCACATCAACCTATCGCGCTCCCCGCCAACTTTATGTCGCTTTTACCGTCCCCATGCCAGACTGGGGGGTAGGAAGAATGTGCCTCGGGAGTCAGAGGGGTGGGGTGGGAGGGGGAGGGGGGATTCCAGCTGTCTCTGAGAGACTGTCGGTGATAGCCGACGAGGCGCAACAGAGAAAAGATGCGTCTTGTCGCTTGTGCGATGACGTAACAGTTGCCGCGTAGGTCGGGAGGGTCAGAAACAAAACCTGTGGCGTCACTCAGAGTGATGGGCGTGAAACTGCCGGGTAGAACCGAGTGCAGAAGGATGGTATAATTTGTTCCTTTCAGACTTGCCTTTCTTCTCTTTTTTTTCTTTTTTTCTTTTTCTTTCTTTTTCTTCTTTTCTGTGTGCTTCTTTTGGTGTTGCCTAAAACGCTCTGTTACAATATTATCTACGCGTCTTCCGTATCTTTCATCTTTCGACTCCTTGAAGGAAACCTGAATAATATGCATATGAAAGGAAACCGTACTCGAAAGGGTGAATGGAAAACGTGGTTTGCAACACCTGTAAGACGGTGTTTCACATGTTCCTTTCTTCTTCCTTTTAAGTCTGGACCGGCCCTTTCTTTTTCTCCACACTATGAGACGGCTTGCTCGAAAGAGTGTGTGTGAGGGCGGGGGGTGGGGGGGGGGGAACTGAGGAGACGAGAGAGAGAGAGAACTCAGAACTCAGAAGGCGAGAGAGAAGGGGGGAGGAGAGAGAGAGAGAGAGAGAGAGAGAGAGAGAGAGAGAGAGAGAGAGAGAGAGAGAGAGCAACGGCACAAGATATTATCGTCCTTCAATGACATGTGAAGAACCGACTACGCTATCCTAGCCGGCAGTGGACTGTGACACCGATGTCTGTCCAGACAACTAACAATATATTACAGCTTTAAAAAACAACAACACCCACAATCAGATTACGAGGTACAATTGCTACCAGGCACGCTACTAGATTTTATTCCCTGTTCCTTCTTTCCGGCGAAAACAATCTTTTCATCAAAAGTTAACGCCGAGAATAGCTTTTGAAAACGGCTGACTACCGGATCGCTATGACTAGGATCACCCCAAGGGGCACGTGCTGAAGTTTCCATAAAAGCGGCCAGGCGACCGTAAAGAAGACAGCAAAAACGTTACCGTTTCCGATCTGGACCAAACGCACGCACAATGCAGCCGTTACTGACTGAACGCTTCACAAGCAAGGTAACATCACGGCCTTCCAATGTCAGACTTTTAGCTGCAAACTCCATAACTCCTCCTTCTCAGGCAAACAAAGAAAGGCACGGCCTCTAAAAGGGAGGGCGGCGGGGGGGGGGGGGGGGGGGGGGGGGGGAATGAGCGGGTGAGGTGGGGTGGAGGCAATAAAAACAAGCGGAACTTAAAATGGACTCAGACAGAAGAGATGCATTGCCGTCAGAAATTCCGCCTCTCTGTCAGACTGCTCGTGTTTCACGTGCAGTTTCCCGCTTTTCTCGCTGTGACCTCATTTCGAGATATGGATCAGCGGAGAGCGTCGTGGTCCCGTCCCGTGCTGTCAGCCCACTCAGCGTCGGTGATAGCCAGCGTTCGGCGACTGACTGACAAAACAGAGTGAAGGGATAGGGAGGAGAAGACCGGCTTTTGTGTCTGATTGATTCCTGCGTCTTCCGCTGGCGGACAAACATTGAGAAAAGCTGATTGCTACTGGTACTCGTCTGATCTATTAAAGTTGGACCACCGTCTACTCAGTCTTGGCCATTCCATAGGTCTTAGCGCGTGCGTGCGTGTGTGGTGTGGGAGGGTGGCAGGGGTGGGAGCGGGGGGGTCTTGTGCGGGTAGCCCCTAAAAGAAGGCGAGGAAACAAATTAAGACGAATTCTCCTGCAACCATTCGATTCGAGTCATACTTATCTATAACACACACACACACACACACACACACACACACACACACACACACACACACGCGTAAAAGTATATTGATGTGCGTGTGTGTGTGTGTGTGTGTTGTGTGTGTGTGTGTGTGGACTGTGGTGATTTATTTTTCGTTGCTTGTCATTGCTTTTATGTGCTTGCTTTGAGCCGCAGGGTAGGTACGCTTTACAAATGTCCATCAGTTATTAATATTAATATTATTATTATTATCATTATTATTATTATTATGTGCGAGTTGACATTGCCATTTCCGGCAATGTGATGAATAAAGTGTTCTGCATTCTGTATGTAATCTCTATATATTCTACACACACACACACACACACACACACACACACACACACACAGCGCGCGCGCGCGTGCGCACACACACATATTATATTCCTTTGGCTATATCCAAAAGCATGACTGCCTGAATACACATAGCACAGCATACCGCTACTGTACACAGTTAATACGAAACATGTTCCTGGTTCAAGTTGACGTAGGCCGCATATTATATCCAAAATCAAACGACAAATTGGGAAACTTGCGCAGACAGACAAAACCGCGTAATGTCACAGAGCAAGCTCATGGGTATTCTCCCACGGAACAAACGAAAAGATCAATGATAAAAACTGTATTTGTCTATTGTTTATGTCATGAATTATTTGATGTCAGCAAGTCGATTGCACCACACTGCTGATTCGTGGAGAAAGCAGCAATTTTCCACATCCATTTACACCGGCAGAACAACCCAGGGAACAAACGAATCTAGTAATGCAAGTTTACGAAGCTAAAAACGAGGTTTGCCTCACACTAACATTGCTCCTCTCCCAGTTTGCTCGTCTCATTTCGTGTAAATTTATGGAAAATGCAGCGTTTTCTAACGGCTATCGCCCTTCGCACTGACAATCAACAAAAACCATCAGACGAGGTTTAAATTAATGAATCCCC
>JABMCL010002070.1:112500-142500 GCA_018857735.1 Alviniconcha marisindica
ACACACACACACACACACACACACACACACACACCAATCTACTACTTGCTGTCTCCCTACACCACCCCCACACCACCCCTACCTCCACCACTCGGCTTTTCTCCCTCTTCCTATCACTCCATCTCTGCAAGTTACTGGAAGGCTGGTCCCCAATCCCCCGCCCAACTTTTGTCTCCACCGGGGCCTAATGGATTGTGGGCCAAATTAACTTTCAAGGATGCGGCTCCTGGTGATGGATCGGACTGTCGATACGAGGCGAAGGCGGGCCAGCTCTGCCGCTCCTGGCACCAGCACCCACAGTCAAAGAACCTTGGAAACCAGTTCCTGCGGGGGAGGAAGAAGGAGGAGGAGGAGGAGGAGGAAGGCGAGGGGGTAAAGAGAGGAGGAGGAGGATTATTGCCATGGTGGTGGTGGTGGTGGTGGTGGTGGTGATGGACCGATTCAAACTTTATTGCATGTGGGAGCATTTTCTTTTCTTTTTCGTGTTAAATCATTTCAGAATTGTGAGCTCATTGAAAATAAAATCTGTCGTATTCCAACACCGAGGAATCGTTAAAACCAGGAACTCTTTAATGTGCGTCAGAAAATAATCTATCGTCTTCGTTTACTTGTGGACTGGATTCCCTGAGGTGGGGTGCAAATGGGTGGAGAGGGCTAGGTTCGTGGCGATTGGCGCAGACCGACAAAGGTGCCGTGCGGATGGGGACCGGGGTTGGGGTGGGGGGGAGGGTGTAATAGCACAGCAAAGATGGAATATGGGTGGAGAGTTTGGGACAGCAAAGATGGAATATGGGTGGAGAGTTTGGGACAGCAAAGATGGAATATGGGTGGAGAGTTTGGGACAGCAAAGATGGAATATGGGTGGAGAGACTGGGACGGCAAAGATGGACTATAGGTGGAGAGATTGGGACGGCAACATATGGAATATGGGTGAAGAGACTGGCACGGCAACATATGGAATATGGGTGGAGAGACTGGCACGGCAACATATGGAATATGGGTGGAGAGACTGGCACGGCAACATATGGAATATGGGTGGAGAGACTGGGACAGCAAAGATGGAATATGGGTGGAGAGACTGGGACGGCAAAGACGGAATACGGGTGGAGAGATTGGGACGGCAAAGATGGAATACGTGTGGAGAGATTGGGACGGCAAAGATGGAATATGGATCGAGAGACTAGACTGGGACGGCAGCATATATATGGAATATGGGTGGAGAGACTGGGACGGCAACATATGGAATATGGGTGGAGAGACTGGGACAGCAAAGATAGAATATGGGTGAAGAGACTGGGACGGCAAAGATGGAATACGGGTGGAGAAATTGGGACGGCGAAGACGGAATATGGGTGGAGAGATTGGGACAGCGAAGATGGAATATGGGTGGAGAGATTGGGATTCAAAGAATATGGTTCGAGAGTTTGGGACAGCAAAGATGGAATATGGGTGGAGAGATAGGGATAGAATAGATGGACTATGGATGGAGAGATTGGGATGGCAAAAATTGAATATAGGTTGAGAGATTGGGACGGCAAAAATGGAATATGAGTGCATGGAGAGACTGGGACGGCAAAGATGGAATATGGTTGGAAGACCTTTGGTGTAAAGAATGCAATGTGGGTGGAAGGGCTGGGGTGTAAAGAATGCAATGTGGGTGTAAGGGCTGGTGTGTAAAGAATGCAATGTGGGTGGAAGGGCTGGGGTGTAAAGAATGCAATGTGGGTGGAAGGGCTGGTGTGTAAAGAATGCAATGTGGGTGGAAGGGCTGGGGTGTAAAGAATGCAATGTGGGTGGAAGGGCTGGGGTGTAAAGAATGCAATGTGGGTGGAAGGGCTGAGGTGTAAAGAATGTAATGTGGGTGGAAGGGCTGGTGCGCGCACACACATACACACACACACACACACACACACACACACACACACACACACACACACACACAACACACACACACACACACACACACACAACACACACACATGAAACATTCAACACACATACACACACACACACACCACACACACATGACAAAGTTCACCAAATCGCACGCACACACACACACACACACACACACACACACACACACACACACACACACACACACAACACACACCACACACACACACACACACACACACACACACACACACACACACACACACACACACACACACATATTAACAGTCATAAAATGACCAAAAAACCCGACAAAAACGTAAAGACTGACCTGAACTCAAGATTAGATTCGTGGCTTTAAAGAAATCATGAAGGAAGAAAGAAGAAAAAGAGAAGAAAAAGTGGCATCAAATCACGCCTGGAATCGTGGTCATGGGTTAAGCTAAAAGCGAGAGGTGCGTGAGAAGGTCTAGAGGCAGCACGTGCCGTAAATAGAAAAAGAGAAGCGGCCAAGATGGCCTCAAGAGACTTCTTTCCCGGCCGTCCGATTCCGATTAAAGATCTCCTCTCGCGAAATTGTTTTAATGCTTTTTTCGCTCTTTTTTGTTTTTGCTTTCACAGGGTGCTGCTATCCAGAAATCAGGAGAAAATTTACATAAAAATGAAAACCTAATCAAATCCGGATTTTTTCTTTCTTTTTTGTGCCTTTTGTTGAACAGTCCTTTCTGTCTTTTGTTGAACTTGGACAGAAAGGGTTGTTAGAGATCCGGGCCAGCGCTGAGGGGCAGTCCCTGGAGGAGGCCGGGGAGTCCCGGTTATCTTAAGTGACAAAATCTGCATATTCTGTCCAGCTACGAGTCCTTACAGCAAGGCAGATATGGAGGGAAAGTGTGTGTGTGTGTATGTGTGTGTGTGTGGTGTGTGTGTCCGTGCGTGCGTGCGTGCGTGCGTGTGTGCGCGCGTGCGTGCGTGAGTCCGTGCGTGCGTGCGTGTGTGAGTGTGTGTGAGTGTGTGTGTGTGTCTGTCGTCTGTCTGTCTGTCTGTCTGCCTGTCTGTCTGTCTGTGTCTGTCTGTCTGTCTGTCTGTCTGTCTGTCTGTCTGTCTGTGTCAGGGGCGGAGGTAGATAAAGATGAAAAAGTAGAAGAAGAAAAACGGTACTGAATACGAAGACCTTCGATCAATAACAACAGACGTCCATCAAAAACGGTGCGCAGAAGAGACATCTTTCAACGTCACATTCGATTCTCCAACAACTCAGAATCGTTTGCTTTCTGTCATCGAAGAACAGATTGAGTGGCTTGATAGACCATGTTGCGAAAAAACAAAAAACAACAACAACAAAAAGCAACAACAACAAAAAACTAAACAAAAGCAAGGGCATCATGTTTCTGCAATGATGCGGCCAATAGTAAGCGATAGATGGACTTTGTTCTGAAGCAGTAGATTTGCTGAATCGAAGACAAAAAAATTGCAAGCTTTACAAAAGGACTAGTCTTCTTTATAAAATCGAATACGTTACTCTGTCAATTTTGCACTGGCTGCGATAAACACAGCCCCCAAATAAACCCCCCCCCCCCCCCCCCCCCCACCCCCCCCTTCCCCTGACGAAATCCTTTTGGAAACACCTTGTTGACGTCACGCGGTTTGGAAAATGTTAAGATAACTAAGTGATCACTATCGCCCTTTACTCGGCTAACTGGTCAGTCATTAGCAGACGACAGCTCTGGGTGGGCATGCGCACTGGTGACCTAAAATGGCATCTTGCTTGTCACTACGTGTGGCTTCTCATCATTGCACGCTGTAACAGTAAGTAGCTGTAAAGTTTGTTGTCTAACAACGACACAAAAAAACGACAGCCGTCTGTCTTTGCAAAAGCGACAGCTGGTAGGGCTAATAAAACTACTCAAATGAATGTCAGCCGGTAAACCTTTCAAACACACGGGCGCCGCCTCACTTTTGTCGGACCATAGGGCGACATGTTATAGAAAGGCTATACGTCTTTCTATCGATTTGTCGGAGGAATGCCACTGAGCAGGCGGAGCTGTTCTCTCCTGGCAACACGTTAATAAATTGTTTTGGTCTTTGGTTTGTTGCCTCTGACTTTTTGACAGCAATTTGTCATCTTGACATCGTAAATGTCTGTGTAATTATCGTTTTATCTCTAGGAAATACTCAAATAAGCATACTGCTTTTGTGTTTCCTGTACTTATTTGTTGAGCTTATGATTACGATGAATGATAAATCTTGCTTAAACCAACACGTTAATAGTCATTACTTGGAGTGTGACAATCTTCCTCTCCCTCCCCCCCCTCCCCTTCCCCCACAGGCTACCCCCCCCACCCCCCACCCCTCCCCACCACCCCCCACAGCCCCCCCCCGCACCCCACTTCCCTCAAGCCCCCCCCCTCCCCTCCCCCCCACTCCAAACTGGCCTGAGCTATTTTGTCCAGAGTGACGTCAGGGGATATTCACGCAGTATAAAATCGAACACTTCAGGGAAAGGACTGCGCGCAAAGCAGCCACATTCACCGAAACATCGAGGCTCTCAACGACGAACAACAAAAAACAAACCGCCACAACCTCGGCCGCGGCACAACTGTGACAAGTAGAAGAGAAACCCAAACTCGTAACGACTGAACCCATGCACACCTCCCGCCAACGAATTGTAATCTGTCACCTGATAACCACCGGGCCGTTCTGAGCCCGCCGTCACCCTCCCCGCTAATCATGGCGCGACAGGAAGCCTAATCAGGTACCGTGAAGTGATTATCATCACAAACTCCATAACAACAGACCGCTCTGCACAGCCTCCGCCACGCCATCTGCCTGATGTGTTATTTCGGGTAAGGTTTCTATGGCAACGGTGAAAGAAGCCCCGATACATTTCCAACAGTAAGCTTAATTTCCCATTTCAGCACCTGGGCATGATAGAGGGTGAGAATGGCCAGTCGAGCCCTCGTTGGAACCACTGCAAGTGAGCCAAGCCGGTTGACTAACACTTGCTTGCTCGCCTTGTGTAAAATGTAAGTAAGCCGAGTGCTGTTGATGCAAACTCCACCAACCACTGCCATAATTGGTTTCGCCATAGCTCTCCGGAAACTGTCAGTTAGCTGACTTTCAGTACAGTCAGTTCTTTTTCGTTGGTGCTCAAACAGCAGTAAGTCTGCAACAGACAACTCAAATTATAACCAGCTGGAAAGAAAATCTGAAACAGAATGACTGCTAGCGTTCTAAAACAAGATCCAAACACAAAAAGGTTTAAAAGAACGCTTATTTATTATGACATTGTGTGTCCGTGTCATAATAAATAAGACACATAATGTCATAATAAATAAGCGTTCTTTTAAACCTTTTTGCGTTTGGATCTTCTAACCAGCCGTATCTTTTTTTTTTTCTTTTCTTTTTTTAACCGTCTACATTTCTGACGCCATCACAGATAAAACCAAAATGGTTTGTCGAGACGGAGCTGACATGTTTTTACCCGAGGCGGACGCGCTTCATGTTTACGTGCGTGCTTCGACGCTATGTTGCCTTTCACAGACATATTATTAGTACCCACACTCCGAACATCGCTTTCCGGCACCTTCCTCCAAACTCTGCCAGATTTAGTTACCCCACAAGGGGCACTCTTTATCTCCGGGCAGCTGTCCACCGACGCGGTCAGCTCCCTCCGAAACACTGTGGAATCAACCTAGCGCCTAAGCATGCACGTAAACATGAGGCGCATCCACCCCGGGTAAAAAAGAGTTCCGTCTCGATTCAAACGATTGTGGTTTTATTTGTGCTGGTGTAAACTTTGTTGGCGGCTGTAAATGACACGCCTGTTTTATTTGAGTTGTTTGTAACAAACTTACTACTGTTTGAGCACCCAACAAAAATGCTCGTTAGCTGACAGTTTTCTGGACCCTATGGCGTAACTAAATACGGCAGTGGTTGAAGGAAGGATGTCGTAAACCAGTGCTTGGAGTTTGATTAGTACCCAGACTTTCCGGAGGACGCTGAGTGTCGGTGGACGTGCAGCTGCGCGGAGATAAAGAGTGCCTCTTCATTGGCGTAACCAGTTCTGGCAGAGTTTGGAGGAAGGTGCCGGAAAGCGAGGCATGGAGTGTGGCATTGATGTTGTCCTGGCCGCGGTTCATTATGATCACGTGCCAAGAACTAACCATGCATGTCTGTCTAATTCCCCTGTAATTTCCATGTGATTCATGCACGTATATCTGTCTGTGACTTCGTCATACGCTCCTCCGCATAGCCCAGAAGGATGTTTTTCTTTTTTCATGTCAAGGCTGAGTAGCAAGCCGCCAAGTCCTCAGCTGAGTTCTCGTGCAATATCTGCCCGAGTAGTGATATGGAAATGGGGGGCGGAGAGGTTGAGTTGGGGGAGGGGGTGGAGGGAGTTGTTGGGGGCGAAGAGGCTGAGTTGTTGGGGGTGGGGGGTGGGGAGAGAAGAGTGCAGTTTCTGGTGGGTGGAGAGGTTGAGTTGGAGGAGGGGAGGCGAGTTGTTTGGGTGGGGGAGGAGAGGTTGAGTTGGAGGAGTTGTGTGTGCGAGTATGTGTGTGTGTGTGGGGGGGGGGGGTTGGTAGCGGGCAGAGAGCCTGAGTTGAGGGGGGAGCGGGGGTTAGGATGTGTTTGTGGGGGGGGGGGAGTTTTGGGGGCAGACAGGCTGAATTGTGCGGAGGGGGAGGGGGGGCGGAGGGAGAGGGGGAGAAGTTGTTGGGGGGCAGACAGGCTGAGTTGTGCGGGGACTGAGAGGGTGTGTTGTTGGGGTGGGGTGTTGATATACACATGAAGCCTTTTCCTGCATGTTCAGGGAAAGAGGTAACTGCACATACGCCATCTTTATTCGGCTGTGGGCTAGCCTCCAGTTCCAAACATGGAAACAAAGCCGAGACTACAGGGAGCAAAAAGCGAAAATAACATGACAGTACTGACTTAAATAATACAATAACACTTTTGACTGTCCTCATAGAGAAATTCGTTTGGCAGTAATACAAAAGAACAGAACGCACATGAAACATTGCAGTCATATGCAGGATTATTAAAATATCACAATTAAAGCAAACAACAATCATCGGACTATCAATATCGGAGAGTGGGTTTACTTCAGTATTTAATTCAGTGTTGGTTCTTTTATTTGTCAATGACCAGTGATAACACAAACTAACGGAACACTTGACTCGAAGAATTCACAAAAACGAACTGACTAAACTGGACGCTATTGACCATTCTTAATGAGATAGGTCACGGCGGGTCACGAAATCGAAAGCGAGATCGGACACAGTATTGACCTGCATTCATTATTGATGTTCTAGGTCACGACGGGTCACGAAATCGAAAGCGAGATCGGATTGCCACTGCCATTTTTGCACATTCCAACCTCATTAGTCGACCTCGTGACCAGTC
The DNA here is from genome assembly GCA_018857735.1 of Alviniconcha marisindica. Lineage (NCBI taxonomy): Eukaryota > Metazoa > Mollusca > Gastropoda > Provannidae > Alviniconcha > Alviniconcha marisindica. Next base: position 119,800 of record JABMCL010002070.1, read on the forward strand.
ATGACCTAACTCATTAAAAACGACCCCAGGTCAATACTTTGCCCAGTCTCGCTTTCGATTTCGCGAACCGTTGTCGTCTCTTTCGTAAGTATTCTTAAGAATGATCCATTCAATCTTTGGAACCTGAGGACCATATTAAAGTTGCACAAGAAGAACGGAATTTGCAGATTGGCAGATTGTGTCTGTGTCCTAATAAATAGCGTTCTTTTGAACGTTTTATGTGTTTGTGTCCTAAGAAATAGCGTTTTCTTTAACCTTTTATGTGTTTGTGTCCTAATAAATAGCGTTTTTTTTTACCTTTTATGTGTTTGTGTCCTAATAAATAGCGTTTTTTTTAACCTTTTATGTGTTTGTGTCCTAAGAAATAGCGTTTTTTTAAACCTTTTATGTGTTTGTGTCCTAATAAATAGCGTTCTCTTGAACCTTTTATGTGTTTGTGTCCTAAGAAATAGCGTTTATTTTAACCTTTTATGTGTTTGTGTCCTAAGAAATAGCGTTTTTTTTAACCTTTTATGTGTTTGTGTCCTAATAAATAGCGTTCTTTTGAACCTTTTATGTGTTTGTGTCCTAAGAAATAGCGTTCTTTTGAACCTTTTATGTGTTTGTGTCCTAAGAAATAGCGTTCTTTTGAACCTTTTATGTATTTGGATCTTGTTTTAGAACAGTCATTCTTGTTTAGTTTTTTTTAGTTTTAGTTTGTTTTTTTCTCCAAAGAAAACAAAGCTAGTCATTCTTGTTTAGTTTTAGTGTTTTTTTAAGTTTTTTTTTTTTTTCTCCAAAGAAAACAAAGCTAGTCAAAACGCGTATACTTCAAGAAAGAACGAAGCCAAATAAATTCAAGTCACCTCAGTTCTTAATAATGTTCTAAAGCCCTGCCAACGGTAGTGGTCATATCCAAGATGAAACACACGTCATCAAATAAGGAGTAAAAATCCAAGGCTATTCATTTATCAAAACAAAAACCGATTTTGAAAATACTGGCTGATTTTTGCCTCACAAGAAGCAAGCATCAGACTTTGTTCCATTGTGAACTGAAGCTGCTATTACAGAGCAAAATTTTTTTTTTTATTGTCCAGGTGCGTGTTTGAAACTATGTCATTCAATGTTTTCTCCGTCCTAGTATTCTGTCTATCATATGGCGTCGCTCTCCGTGTCCTTGTGTAAAGGTACATGTTGGAAATGGGGAAGATCTACAAAAGGGTAGGATTAAATATTTTAGTAACGACTAGGGAACTTACAGAAAGAAACAACTTTCAAGATTATAATTAGAATACAGGGCAAAGCAAGAAAGAGCATGTCTTGTAAAGATTTAGTAAAACCAGCCCTGTAAAACTGCCACCGGCTATCTCCAGCCGATTTTCATTCTGTTTTAAATCTGGTCCTCCCTTCCACCTCGGGTACCCACCCCACCCGTCGCCGCCTCTACTTCCCTCGCCAAACAACCTGTTCACGGCCAGTATTGATTGTAGGAATCGTTTTACCAGTATTCCGTCCATCGACATCGGAACTCCCGGATGAAATGGGAAAACGTTCTTAGCACTGACAGCGGTATGTATTACTAGCCGTAGTGGTGACATAGTCTGTCTGTCTGTCTTTCTGTCTGTCTGTCTGTCTGTCTCTGTCTCTGTCTCTGTCTGTCTGTCTCTGTCTGTCTGTCTGTCTGTCTGTCTGTCTGTCTGTCTGTCTGTCTGTCTGTCTGTCTGTCTCTCTCTCTCTCTCTCTCTCTCTCTCTCTCTCTCTCTCTCTCTCTCTCTCTCTCTCTCTCTCTCTCTCTCTCTCTCTCTCTCTCTCTCTCTCTCTCTCCTTGCCCCGCTATCTGTGTTTCACATGAAAAGATTTTTTTAAATACCTAGTTCCTGCCTATCCTGGTTCATTCATTCCCCCCCCCCCCCCCCCCCCCCCCCCCAATAAATCAATAAATAAATAAATCCCCCAAGCTCTCCCCAAAACAAAAATGTGACGTGTGTCGAGAAAAATTATGCAAAATTTACCTTCACTCTGAATTCATGCGACCTGTGCCACGACAGTCATTCGGCGTTAAGTGGCCTGTTCGGCCACACTAAGAATAGACCGCCGGTCCATTCTTCTGCAGACAGGCAGCCGCTTCTTGGCGCGTGGTTTTCGTCCAGCATCTGCTGCACGGTGAAGAGACTGGCTCAGATACTGTGCCACTGCCAGTCCCGTTCTATTGATTGCAATGCGAGCTGCGCTGCAGTGAAATTAAACCCAGAACAAAACCTCACTCGTTCTCAAGTGAGAGAAAAAACAGATCGTTGAAACAAGTCGAGGGTGTTTAATTTTTTATCAGCCAGAAGCAGTGTCGACAAGACTGTGTAGCTCGACACTTATTGCTCGGAAATGGAGTCTCTTTGTTCGGTTTTCGCCCAGAAGCAAAAAAAGAAGAAAAGAAGAAGAAAAAGTAAAGCAAACAAACAAAAGTGGAAGGAAACGGGGAGGTGCATTTTAACGGTTGCTGTATCGAAGACTTCGCGTCTCGGTTTTTTTTGGTTTTTTTTTTTTTATATTGTTTTTTTTACCCTCTCTTTTTCTTCTTAAATACAGCAGTTTCCCACGATTATATAACAACCACATCGTCAAGAAGACCTCATGCCTAATTTACAGGCACAGTTAAGAAAGATAATAGTGTTCAAACTTCGCTTAGCTTCATCATGTTTAAATAACGAAAAGCCATAAATCCGTCAGACCAACTTTTTCGTTTTCTCTCAACCCAGTAAATGTGGACTTTAAAGGGGATTTGTCCTCTGTATTTTAATGAGATGGGGAAAAAAGTTTAGAAAACACAAGGTGAACTTTGGTTCAAGCTTCAGTGAGCTTGATAAAGCAACCATATATGACTGAACAGGAAGAGCTGTGATCTTTTTCATCAAACACAGTAATTTTACTTTTGAGCCTTGCCATAAGTCATTCGATGCTTCCAACAAGGTACGTTCTATGTCAGTTAAAAATAAAAGAAGAGTTCTGCCAGTAATACGTTTAAGAGTTATTCCCCCTTTAACAGCACTACAGGTATTGATCAATTCTGATTCTAAGATAACACAGAGACTGAAATAAGCCACACAATTTTTTCACTATTATTACCTGTGCTTTTTGTTGTTACTGGGTTCGTTCGTGTGTGTGTGTGTGTGTGTGTGTGTGTGTGTGTGTGTGTGTGTGTGTGTGTGTGTGTGTGTGTGTGTGTGTGTGTGTGTGTGTGTGTGTGTGTGTGTGTGTGTTGTTGTGTTGTTGTTTTCTTTTTTGTTTTGTTTGTGTTTTTGTTTGTGTTTCTCGTTGGTGTCGTGTCTTTCTGTTGTCTGCTGACGTTTTGTTGATCTTTAGTTCATCTGTGCAGAACGTTTGTTCGCTACATATATTTTTCACTTTTGCCGGCCGTTTGTTCTCTGGGGGTATTGTCCTCTGCTGACTTTCTTCGCTAAATTATTTTTTCTATCTCTGCTAGTATACTGACCTTTTGCTTGTCTGTGCTTTTGTCCGTCTCTGCTGACCGTTGGTTCGCCAGAGTTTTGTCCAACTCAGCTGATCATTTGTTCGCTGGGGTTATGTCCGTCTCTCCCGACCCTTTGTTTGCTGGGGTTATGTCCGTCTCTGCTGACCCTTTGTTCGCCAGAGTTTTGTCCAACTCTGTTGACCTTTTATTCGCTGGTGTTATGTCCGTCTCTGTTGACCCTTTGTTTACTGGGGTTATGTCCGTCTCTGCTGACCCTTTGTTCCCCAGAGTTTTGTCCAACTCTGCTGACCCTTTGTTCGCTGGTGTTATGTCTGTCTCTGTTGACCCTTTGTTTACTGGGGTTATGTCCGTCTCTGCTGACCCTTTGTTCGCCAGAGTTATGTCCAACTCTGCTGACCCTTTGTTCGCCAGAGTTTTGTCCAGCTCTGCGGACTCTTTTTTCGCCAGAGTTTCGTCCAACTCTGCTGAGCTTTTGTTCGCTTGGGTTATGTCCATCTCTTGTGACCATTTGTTCGCTGGGGTGTTGCTCATCTCTTCTGATCTTTGGTTCTTCAGAGTACTGTCCAACTCTGCTGATCCTTTGTTCGCTGGGGATTATGTCTGTCTCTGTCGACCCTTTGTTCGCTAGGGTATTGTTCATCACTGCTGACCTTTTGTTCGATATAGTATTGTTCAGCTCTACTGACCTTTGATTCGTTGGGGTTTACCGGATTAGGTGCTCAGCTTATTCATATTCTTTATTCACCATGTTTTACAACTAGGAAAGTGTCTCGAAAAGCGATAAGCATACAAACACAAGCAAACGACAACAGTGACACATTTCAATGCTCGCTGGAGTATTTTCAAGCTCTCCTGACATTTTGTTCGTCGGTGGAATGCCCACCTCGGATTTTCTTTTGTTTGCTGTGGTATCGTTTTTCTTCCCCCCCCCTACTGGCTTGCTGTCTGCTGTGTTATTGTCCACCCTACTGGTATTCTGTCTGCTGTGTTATTGTCCACCCTATTGGCTTGCTGTCTGTTGTGTTATTGTCCACCCTACTGGCTTGCTGTCTGCTGTTATTGTCCACCCTACTGGCTTGCCGTCCGTTGTGTTATTGTCCACCCTACTGGCTTGCTGTCTGCTGTGTTATTGTCTACCCTACTGGCTTGCTGTCTGCTGTGTTATTGTCCACCCTACTGGCTTGCTGTCTGCTGTGGGATTGTCCACCCTAATGGCTTGCTGTCTGCTGTGGGATTGTCCACCCTACCCCGGCTTGCTGGTTCTGTTTGTGTTATTGTCCACCCTACTGGCTTGCTGTCTGCTGTGTTATTGTCCACCCTACTGGCTTGCTGTCTGCTGTGTTATTGTCCACCCTACTGGCTTGCTGTCTGCTGTGGGATTGTCCACCCTACTGGTATTCTGTCTGCTGTGTTATTGTCTACCCTACTGGCTTGCTGTCTGCTGTGTTATTGTCCACCCTACTGGCTTGCTGTCTGCTGTGTTATTGTCCACCCTACTGGCTTGCTGTCTGCTGTGTTATTGTCCACCCTACTGGCTTGCTGTCTGCTGTGGGATTGTCCACCCTACTGGTATTCTGTCTGCTGTGTTATTGTCTACCCTACTGGCTTGCTGTCTGCTGTGTTATTGTCCACCCTACTGGCTTGCTGTCTGCTGTGTTTTGTCCACCCTACTGGCTTGCTGTCTGCTGTGTTATTGTCCACCCTACTGGCTTGCTGTCTGCTGTGTTATTGTCCACCCTACTGGCTTGCTGTCTGCTGTGTTATTGTCCACCCTACTGGCTTGCTGTCTGCTGTGTTATTGTCCACCCTACTGGCTTGCTGTCTGCTGTGGGATTGTCCACCCTACTGGTATTCTGTCTGCTGTGTTATTGTCTACCCTACTGGCTTGCTGTCTGCTGTGTTATTGTCCACCCTACTGGCTTGCTGTCTGCTGTGTTATTGTCCACCCTACTGGCTTGCTGTCTGCTGTGTTATTGTCCACCCTACTGGCTTGCTGTCTGCTGTGGGATTGTCCACCCTACTGGTATTCTGTCTGCTGTGTTATTGTCTACCCTACTGGCTTGCTGTCTGCTGTGTTATTGTCCACCCTACTGGCTTGCTGTCTGCTGTGTTATTGTCCACCCTACTGGCTTGCTGTCTGCTGTGTTATTGTCCACCCTACTGGCTTGCTGTGTGCTGTGTTATTGTCCTTCATGCACGTATTCTGTCTGGTGTGTTATTGCCCTTCATACATTCTGTCTGTTGTGTTATTGCCTTTCGCTCAAGCATTCTTTCTGCTGTATTATTGTCCTTTCTGTAAGCATTCTGCTTGCTGTGTTGTTGCCTTTCATACAGACATTGTGTCTGCTGTGCCCGCTGTGATATTGTCCACCCTACTGGCTTTCTGTCCGCTGTGTTGTCGTTCTTCATGCAAGCTTTCTTTCTGCTGTGTTATTATTCTTTTAGCAAGCATTTTGTCTGCTGTGTTATTGCCCTTCATACAGACATTCTGTCTGCTGTGTTATTGCCCTTCATACAGACATTCTGTCTGCTGTGTTATTGCCCTTCATACAGACATTCTGTCTGCTGTGTTATTGCCCTTCATACAGACTGTCTGTCTGTTGTGTTATTGCCCTTCATACAGACATTCTTTCTGTTGTTTTATTGCCCTTCATACAGACATTCTGACTGCTGTGTTATTGCCCTTCATACAGACATTCTGACTGCTGTGTTATTGCCCTTCATACAGACATTCTTTCTGTTGTGTTATTGCCCTTCATACAGACATTCTGTCTGCTGTGTTTTTTGTCCTTCATACAGACATTCTGTTTGCTGTGGCATTATCCACCCTGCTACCATTGTGTCTTCTGTGACATGTCCAAAATACTGGCATTTTGTCTGCAGTTGTATTCCTTCATACAGGCATTCTGTCCGCAGTAGCATTCTTTCATACAGGCATTCTGTCTGCTGTGACACTGTCCACATTGACATTCTGTCTAGTGTGATATTGTCCACCACACTGGCATCCAGTCTGGTGTGACATTGTCCATCCATTCGCCTTCTGTTTCTTCTTCTCCTTTCCGCAGAAAAAAAATCAATCTGAAAGGTGACTGCAAGCGTTCTGAAACAATATAATAACACACTAAAGATTAAAAAGAACGCTGACATTAATTAGACAATACGAAACAATGCACATTTCAGTGCAATCACCATTTTCAATCAACAAGCAAACAGATATACACTGACATACCTATTTCATCGTAAGCTAGTGCTTTCCGCAAAATGCCTGGCGTCGGTTTACCTGTCGCAGGACAGCAGACACTCAGCAGCCGCAAAACCTGTAGTTTAAACTTTTTTTCATTTTTTCTTTTTCTTTTCATTTTATTCATTCATCGTAATCATAAGTTCAACAAATAAGTACAGGAAACACAAAAGCAGTATGCTTATTTGAGTGTTACCTATGGACAAAATGATAATTACACAGACATTTACGATGGCAAATTGTTGTCAAAAAGTCAGAGGCAAATAACAATCCAAAGACCAAAGCAACAACAAAACAAAAACAAAACAAAACAAACAAACAAACAAACAAACAAACGAGAAATAAGAAAAGAAAAAGAAAAAAGGAAGAAAAAAAGAAAAAGAACACCTGTGCTACCTAATCCTCTTCGCTCTGCGTGGCAAGCCCAGTCTGAAGTCCAAAGCGAGACCACCAAAACAGCAGTATTTACAACAACAGCATCTGCCTGCAAGCAAGGAACGTGCTGCGATTACGATGCAGAAAGGCAGAAAAAAACCTACCGGCTTCTCTGTCCAATCCGTGGAAGACTGTCACCACACGGCACACCACAGCAGGTCGGGGTGGTTTGCGGGAGGATACACCGAAATTCGATACAGTTGAGAAGGTTATGAAAACAACCTGTGCGCCGCGCTATCATCGGCTGATCACACTTTTTCTTTGTCTCGCTGTCCCGCCCTGTCCCGCTCTGTCCCGCAAACGGCGGGCCAGCCTTTAAAGGGAACGCTGCGTAGAGATTGTGTGACAGGGACACAGATTTTAGTACAGACTTCGCTGCATGCAAGATTAAAACGCTTGTCCTCGCCAAGGCTTGTTCTTTTGTTCGACAAACCGCCACTTGGAATTTGATACACTTTTAATCCTTTGTCAAGTTGTATGCTAATAATCTCTAGTGTCCCCCCCCCCCCCCCAAACCCCTAGGATTCCAGCCATCATCAATCCACCTCCCTAGCAAACCTTGAGTAAAAACAGAAACAAACAACAACAAAAATTCCCCGTCGAATAAAGAAGTTTACAAAAGAACATAAGAGAAGAAAGAAAGAAGGGAGGAAGGAAGAAAAGACTCCATGGCGATGTTCACAATCCACATACGAAAGGTCCAATCATAAGCGAGTGCGAATGCATAGTTTATTTTTCGTCATCTGCTTTTACACCAAACGGATTTTATGTTGTGATATCAGCTCACCAACAAATGTAAACTGTACCTGTGAGCTGGGCAGTAACTATAAATCGCTGACAGAGATACGCATCACTGCATAGGAATATTAAGCCAGTTAGTTTGGGTTCTAAGACCGAAAGGTCTAGAGTCGGCTCCGTCGAAGGACTTGCCGGGTTCTTTTTGAAGGAGCTATCCTTTTGGCACTCCTCTTACTCTGTTTTAATGTCTTCCGGGCTGTCACATACTGCCTCTCTCTCTCTCTCTCTCTCTCTCTCTCTCTCTCTCTCTCTCTCTCTCTCTCTCTCTCTCTCTCTCTCTCTCTGCTTCCGGTCTCAGCGAAAAAATATGGCGACACGGTATGTAGCGTGTTGTGTGTAAAAGAGATAATTACCGGGAATACGACCTTTTGTATGCGCCATGCATCGCTGATTGCTGTCGTGATGAGGGGACCTTCCAACCGCAGTGACGACACGGGAGACACTTTTGGCACTGGCGCAGGAGTCGTTTTCACATTCTGCGATGATGACCTTACAGCGTGTGACAGCTGAGGTCTTTGACATTTTGGGTTTTTGGGGACGGATCGGGTCTTTAGGGGGTTCGTTTTTGGTATTACGAGGTTAGTTCTCCGCGTCTGCCTTTTCATGCGTGTTTTCTTTATCAGCGTCGCGTTGTCGCAGTGGCTGACATTTAGGCCATGTCTAACATCATTTGGTATAACTCTGTGAAATATTTATTATCCCGATGCCCTTGTCTGTGCAGGGTTCATACGATCAAATCGGTGAAATGGGTCTCATGAAAAGTGCTTGAATTATAAATGAATCTCTCTCTCTCTCTCTCTCTCTCTCTCTCTCTCTCTCTCTCTCTCTCTCTCTCTCTCTCTCTCTCTCTCTCTCTCAGTCAGAATTTTCTGTCATTTCATGTTTGGTTGGTTGCTTGTTTGGAAGATTGGTTGGTGGATTGTTGTTCACAAAATGGTGGATTCTTTGAGAGACTAGGTCGGTGGTAATTATTTGTTCCTTTTTTTCTGTAAACGAGATTCTGCTACTTGGCGTATATTGAAAAACGTTATAAAAGAAACACACACACACACACACACACACACACACACACACACACACACACACACACACACACACACACACACACACACACACACACACACACACACACACACACACACACACACACACACACGCATTGCAATTTAAAACAAATAACTCTGTTGTAACATGAACTACACAATAAAGTGAAATAGATAATGAAAACAAGCATCAAATAGAGTCATTAGAACTGTGCTGCCATTTATTTGGCATACAAAGACAGCACAGCATGATTTACATATTAATTTTGTGTAGCCTTAGACTTAGTCATAATATCTATTGCTAATCAGTCACTAGTACAGAACACAGTTAAACTGCATGTTACTCGATATCATGCATAAATCCAAGTGCGACTGGACATACATTTCCATAGTCTTTAATTAACCAAAGCCGGCCTATTTTCAAATAGACGGGCTTTGAATTAACCTGTCTGGACCTCAGGATCTGCAAGCTCTCCAAGGCGTGTACGACTGCCATTGGTTGACTGCTGGTTGTGACGTCACTCATGCTGATGTTGTTGGTTGACTCCTTTCTTCCTACACCGCCTTCTGGACTATCGATTAAACTGACCGATGAAAAAGCATAGAGGGCCAAATATGTTATACAGCGTTTGTCGCTTACGTAAAAAGACCGAGTAAGCAGACACCCATCACATTACTGAATCCCAACACCGAGTAAGCAGACTGAATCCCAACACCGAGTAAGCAGACACCCATCATATAACTGAATCCAAACACTGAGTAAGCAGACACCCATCACATAACAGAATCCCAAACACTGACTATGTAGACACCCATCACATAACTGAATCCCAAACACTGACTATGTAGACACCCATCACACAACAGAATCCCAAACACTGAGTAAGCAGACACCCATCACATAACAGAATCCCAAACACTGACTATGTAGACACCCATCACACAACAGAATCCCAAACACTGAGTAAGCAGACACCCATCACATAACAGAATCCCAAACACTGACTATGTAGACACCCATCACATAACTGAATCCCAAACACTGACTATGTAGACACCCATCACACAACAGAATCCCAAACACTGAGTAAGCAGACACCCATCACATAACAGAATCCCAAACACTGACTATGTAGACACCCATCACACAACAGAATCCCAAACACTGAATAAGCAGACACCCATCCACCTAACAGAATCCTAAACACTAAATAAGCAGACACCCATCACATAACGGAATCCCAAACACTGAGTAAGCAGACACCCATCACATAATTGAATCCCAAACAGTCATGTCGTGTCTGTAAATGTGTGGTCATACTTGTTGTTGCTGTTGTAGCTTTTGCCAGCTAAACACCCGTATTTGCTGTACATATTGGTGTATCTTGACAAATGCATTCTATTGTGTGAGACATGCCAACAATCTTCCAAACACCGAACAAGCTGTAAAAACTCAACCAAAACAGGATAAGTCTTTTTCTTTCATTTTTCATCGTTTTTGACCGTTTATCTGTTGCTTAAGTGTCGTTTTGTGGCGCGATAAAGGGGATTTCCCCGAAAATTTGCATCGTGTTAAAATAAATAAGCGTTCGTTTGAACCTTTTTGTGTTTAAATATTGTGTGAGACGTTGGACTGTATGGCCGTTTATAATTTTCCCCGCCAAATAGGCAGCCACACGGCGTCTTCTGAGGAGTTATCTTTATTTCTGGAAGATCGATGTTGTTATGCAAGGAGCTTATTGTAGCTGAAGATAACTATACAGCGCATAATAATAAATATGTAGTTTTACTGTAGCTTTGGTATGTGTGGACACATAACACTACACATTGACCCTGCTGGAAATATTCTCGGAAAAGTTTGTGCTGGATCATCGTCATAGCTTTTGACTAGAAACATTTCGTTTTCTAGTTATTATTGACCTGTAATCAAAAACGATTAAAAAAAAAATTGTCGACAGTTTATAGACGTGACTGACAAGATATAAGAAAAAAGAAAAAGAGCAACAAGAAAAGTAGGTAACTAAGTAATTTAAATTAAGAAAGAACCATGGTTCAGGAGCTGTGTGAGAGTCGAGGTGGACGTCCTGGACTGTCCGTCCTAACGAGCCTTCTGGTTTCCGTGGACGTAAAGATTTATTGCACCGTGCTTCGGCATTGGTCACAACTTGTCCCTAATATGTCAACTGACATCTGAGGACATAAAGCATCACTTCATCATCATCATCATCATTAAGAAAGAATGGATGGAAAGAAAAATAATCACACATACACTGCACGCACACCGCAAGAGCACACCAGAAGTGAGAGACAGACAGACAGACAGAAACATAAAGAGAGACAGACAGAGACAGAGAGGCAGAGGCAGAGAGAGAGAGACAGAGAGAGACACAGGGACAGAGAGAGAGACAGACAGACAGACAGACACAAAAAGAGAGACAGAGACAGACAGACAGACAGAGACAGAAACAGACAGACAGAGACAGAGGAGAAGATAAGGGAACACAGAAAACATGACACAATATTAATATTCTAATGCAAACACTCTGTAAGTGCCGATTTATTCTCGCCAGACTGACCCACAACGGCTGAGAAGTCTGGACACAGAAATCAGGCTCAGAACTTTGGGCGGCTGCTCACTGACCCAAGCTGTGCTATAGCCCAGGACCCAGTGCACAGGCTGGGTCTACAGTGCTAGTGTGATTAACAACAGTAACACCCGGGGGGCACTCTCCATCAGCCACTGACTACTATCAGACGTAAAAATCAGTGGTGTGCTTTTCGCGGGACATTCATCAGCTCGGAGTCGCCGCCGCGGTGGAATTGTCCCTGGAGAGAAACATAATGAATTGGTCCATCACGTGACTTCATATAAATCTAGGCCAGTCTGGCACCCTGAGAGTGATTGAATTTGGCACCGGCTGAAGGGAGGTATGCGCTCACCTTATCTGTACGCGGGGAATTGGAGGGTGAGTATCCGTGTATGTAACTCAAAGGCAGAGCAGGTCTAGAGGGAGTCGTGAATATTCGGGGAGTGTACAGCGTCTGAGATGAACGTGCCATTGCGGCAGCTTGCGTCTAGTCATTGTAGGTAAGAGGTCTTCTGGGTGCCCTACGGTGTCTTGGATGATTACATTAGGGGCCTAATACTCCTTCCGCCAAGGCGTGGGTTGTGTCACATTGACACCAGCACTGCAGAACATCGAGGCTGGGTCACAACAAACAGGCACCAGCAAAGAACACCAAGGTTTGGGCTGTGACACAACAACTTGACACCAGCAAGAACACCAAGGCTTGGGCTGTGACACAACAACTTGACACCAGCAAGAACACCAAGGCTTGGGCTGTGTCACAACACACTGACACCAGCAAGAACACGATGGTTTGGGCAGCGTCACAATACAATGACACCAGCAAGAACACGAAGGCGTGGGCTGTGTCACAACACACTGACACCAGCAAGGATACGAAGGCTTGGGCTGCGTCACAACACAATGACACCAGCAAGAGCACCAAGGCGTGGGCTGTATCACAACACACAGGCACCGAAAAGAACACCGAGGTTTGTGCTGTATATATTACAACACATTACAGACACCAGCAAGAACACCAAGGCTACATTAAAATGCTATGCACTATACAGTTATGTGGGGACTAGCCATGATAAGTTCCTGCATAACAGCACCCACACTCCGAAGACGGGGTGTGGCTGCCCATATGGCGGGGTAGTCAAACAACAGCAACAACAACGGCAAGCAAAACAAAAACACGGTCACACACACGCAATCCTTTCACCCTACGAAATGCATTGGTCTGTGTACAATCGCATATACCAGGTGAGCCCCAAAGTGTTCACAAAAAATATCCTATCAATGCAGGGGGGGGGGGGGGGGGGAGGAGAGAGGGGGTGGAGTACAGTGGGTTGATCTGACCCATGGAATGCATTGACCAATGTACAATCGCATATACCAGGTGACCCCAAACGTGTTCAGCTGGGGAATTCTACAAAAAGTATCCGATCAGTGGAGGATCACCTCATGACCGTATCAGCCAGGAAGAAAAAGAAGGCAAAGAAAAAAGAAGAAAGAAAGAAAAGCATCAGAAGAAGAAGAAGAAGAAAAAGAAGAAGAAGGAGCAGGAAGACGAGTAAGTAACTTCTTCTTGGCCTCAGCATCTTTTTTCTTCTTTAAAAAACAACAACTTTTATTTCTTTTCGTCCTGATATAACCGTCCTGGTTAACTGGGCGTTAAAAAAAACTTACTTACTTCTTTTCTTTCTTGCTCCTCTTCTTCTCCCTGGTAGTAAGTTAAAAAAATTACGCCCAGTCAACCAGGACGGTTATCTCAGGACGAAAAGAAAGAAAAGAAATTTAAAAAGAAACAAAAAGAAAAAAAGAAAAAAGAAAAAAAGATGCGGAGGCCAAGAAGAGGAAGAGACGACCGTACGCGAAGAAATATTGCCCAAGTCGAGTCAGTGAGGAAAATAATGAAATTTCCATCTGGCGGTGACATCCCCGCCCGCGGCTCGCAACAACGCAAGCAATGCCGCGATGCACCTCATATGTTGCATGTGCACAGCACGCGCACCGCCGCCGGCGCCGCTGCAGTAAGCATCTGAAGCTAAACACAACTCACGTAAGCTGCGGATTGACATTCGACTCTGAGTGTTAGTTTCGCACAAACTGCCATGTTTTTTCGCCGTCATGGCGGCTGGCTTCTTCGTCTGGTCCCGGCCCTGGTTAAGCCTGACGTATTGGCGTGTCATGCAAAGATTTAGGCTATTTCTTTTATGTCAACACCGCTCGGGATCATACTAAGCCTCGACTCGTGCATCCTGTTTACTCGGCTTCTTTGGATTGAGACCATGATGAAGTTAGCGTTGCCCGGCCGGTTTGTGCACTGAGACCACTGAGCTAGAAAGATTGCACCGACTGATACAACGTGAAAGTATGGCGGCTTAATGGGGTCAAAAGCACATTATTGTAAGATATACCTACACTGTTGCGTCACCACATCATTTTACTTATTAATATGTCGTTGGACTATGACGTCTTACTCAGTAGCGGCACTTAATGGGAAAGGGGCGGACGGCTCAAAAACTCTGAAAAATAAATCTGTTGCATCCCGGCAGTAACTTAATAAAAATGATCATCAGCCCCGTCTGCCAAGACGAAGATGACGACACCAACGGTGATGATGATGATGATGATGATGATGATGCTGATGATGACGACTACGAGGACACTATACGCTCGTATGCACACATACTAGACTGAGCAACCTGAGCCAGAGATAAACGCTTAAAACTGTGTGTGTAGACGTTGTTGTTTTGGTTGTTAGACTTGTTGAATGACAAGCTGACACACGAGAGGCAGTGGCGGGAACCGAGAATCAAGGAGGTGGAGGGGGTGGAGGTGGAGGGGGTGGAGGTGGAGGTGAAGGTGGAGGGGGCGTGAAGATGGAGGTGAGGAGGGGTGGAGGGGTGGGGTGGAGGTGGAGGGGTGGAGGTGTAGGTGGAGGGGGAAGTGTAGCGGAGGGGGAATGTAGGGTGGGAGGTGGAGTAGGGATGGAGGTGGAGGGTGGAGTGGAGTGGGTGAAGGTGGAGGGTGGAGGTGGAGGTGGAGGGGGAAGTGTGAGGAGCGGGATTGTAGGTGGAGGAGGTGGAGGTGGAAGGGGTGGAGGTGGTGGGGGGGTGGAGGGGTGGAGGGGGTGGAGGTGGAGGTGGAGGTGTGGGAGTGGAGGTGGAGGAGGAGGAGATGGAGGGAGTGGAGGTGGAGGAGGAGGAGATGGAGGGAGTGGAGGGGGTGGATGGGGTGGATGGGGTGGAGGGGGGGAGGGGGTGGAGGGGGGGGGGGGGGGGGGTGGAGGTGGGAGGTGGAGGAGGTGGAGGTGTCCGGGGGTATTGACGGCGCAGACATTCGGTGACGCATAATATTCTTCACCTCACCGTTAACTGTGCTCACCGCGCCAAAACACACACACACACACACACACAACACACCACACCACACACACCACACACACACACACAACACACAACACACACACACACACACACACACACACACACACACACACACACACACACACACCACACACACACACCACGCACACACACCACGCACACACACACACACACACACACACACACACACACACCACCACACACACCACGCACACACACACACACACACACACACACACACACACACACACACACACACACACACACACACACACACACACACACACACACACACACACACACACACACACATACAAAAACACACAAAACAAATCAAAAGCAAAACAAAAATTAAAAACCGAGACACCCATATTTGCTACGGATTGCAATGAAACCTTACCTCTCTCAACGCATATTCAGTATCCCATGAGCTTCTCACGTGTCATGACGTCATCATTACGGTTTCCGATGACTGAGACAAAGAATGATACCCCCTCTCTTCTCCTCTCCCCGTGAAATGTTGAATTGTTTTTGTCCGTTTTGAGAAAGAAAGAAAAATGGTTTGAAGTGGCTGGAGGTGGCGGTGCGCGTGCTCTGCACATGCTACATATGAGGTGCATCGCGACATTGCTTGCATTGCTGTGTCGCCGCCACAGGATGGGGGTGGGGGTGGGGGTGAGAGAGGAAGAGCTGCCCAAGAGGATTACAATTACATCATCTGCATCCTGAGTGAAGTGATTTGATTCATTCCGGGCATCTCTTACCCCCACCCTACCCACTAATTGTATAGATCGCAGATATGCTTACAATCTGAAACAGAACGAGGCCCAGAGCGCTCGTGCAGAAACAACACGCAAGGGAGCTAACTAGCGCTCGAACGACGTCACACAAACACAACAACAAAGACTTGAGCCGCTTACAGTAACTCTTACCTGGCAAGCGTGTAATACAAGGTACATAAACTCCACCAGAGGTACATCCTCAGATATGCTTATATGCTTATACAAATCTGAATAACGTACTTGTACATATTATGCAAAATGTATGTCCTCCTAGTCAAAAAAGAATAAATAAATAAAAACAACAACAACATAAAACAACAACAAAACCGGACAGTCACGTACTAAAGAGACACTGACCACAACCCGTAAGCAAAAACGAAGTGCAAACTCCAAGGGTTTGAAGAATCGGGGGACTGTAGTTGCAGAATAAGACAGAACTGGACTCCAGTCGCTGAGATGACTTCAATTTGAGAATGGTTATTTAGCAGGTGTCACCGTGTTGCTTATTCACACTTAGGTGGAGCGGCCATGTTAGATACAAAGTGGCACCGTGATACAAAGATACAGAGGCCTACTTGCGCGCATCAACTTGGTCTGGGGCAAAGCCAGAGAATCACGTGCATAATTTGTGTAATATGAGACTTGCTCACAAGGTAATTCCCCCCCCCCCCCCACCCCCCCCCCTCCCGCTAACACACACACACACACACACACACACACACACACACACACACACACACACACACACATCTCCCTCCCTCAACATCTCTTCCACCACCACCACCCTCTCTCTCTCTCTACTGTAGCAACGGCAGATATGTGAGTCGGCCTTTGTGCCATTTCTTCACCGTTGAGAAATAAAGTTAAAAAGTTTAATCAATCAACCAATCTCTCTCGTGGGGGGAAGTATAAAACACATCCATATTATTGACAAACTACGTTTTGCTGCACATTTTAAACGCGGGCCGGTTCCCTTTATTCTGACCTTAAAAAAATAAAATAAAATAAAAATGGTTCTTTTTCAACACACAAGGAAGTTAATTAGCGCTCGAAATACGTAATATAAACACAGCAACAAAGACCTGAGTCCCCTACGGTAACTCTCACCTGGCATGCGTGTAAATACAAGGCACATAAACTCCACCAGAGGTAGGTACGTCCCCTGGTGGAGTTTATGTACCTTGTATTTACACGCACGCCAGGTGAGAGTTTCCGTAGGCGACTCAGGTCTTTGTTGTTGTGTTTGTGTTACATCTTTCCAGCACTAATTAACTTCCTTGTGTGTTGATTCTACACAAGCTCTCCGGCTGGGCCTCGGTCGGGTTTCAGATTGATTCTTTTTCAGCAGGGCCTACCAGTACGCTCATCAAGCCCACCGGTTTTTCAAGCCGCACATATTTCGACATTAAGCATCCATTCCTGAAACCCCGTGAAGCCAAAAACTAACAGAATTTTGTACAGACGGAATCCACAGGACAAACAGACAAATCTCCCGCACGCCCCTGCTTCGCACGCCTTGCCGTGACTTGGTCGACTGGAATCGTCCCCGCGGTCTTCGCTAGATTGAGATGGAAACTAATGGAGTCTGAGACCTGACACCACTGACCACGCTGACCTCGGTAGATTAGGGGGCGTTTGGCCGAGTTGATACGGTCACCATTTGTGTCCGGCCGTGTTGGGTCTCGGGATTGATTTCACGGATCTCTCTCTCTCTCTCTCTCTCTCTCTCTCTCTCTCTCTCTCTCTCTCTCTCTCTCTCTCTCTCTCTCTGTATAGCAAGGACTGGCTGTTAGATAGGTCAAGTATATAGGACTTAACGCTACTATCCTTGAGTATTAAAGTTTTCGAGTTCGAGTTCGTCATCTCTCTCTCTCTCTCTCTGTCGTGTCGTCTCTCTCTCTCTCTCTCTCTCGTCTCCTCTCTCTCTCTCTCTCTCTCTCTCTCTCTCTGTCTTCTGTCTGTCTGTCTGTCTGTCCTGTCTGTCTGTCTGTCTGTCTGTCTCTCTCTCTCTCTCTCCTCCCTCTCTCTCTCGTCTTCTCCTCTCTTCTCTTCTTCTCCTCTCTCTCTCTCTCTCTCTCTCTCTCTCGTTTGGGATGTCATGATGTCAGTTATGTCAATCCACCATTTGCAACACAGGATGCATATTGTACAATCAAGACTTGCTGCAGATAGCTGTAAAAGTAATGCTGTCTCCGCTGTAGTGTCTATGTTTGCTGATGCCGGCAAACCTGTCTTGGCATCTGCCAAAAAAGACTTTGCAGCTACAACAAAACCTGTCTTAGCATCTGCCAAAGTGGACTTTGCAGCTGCAACAAACCTGTCTTGGCATCTGCCAAAGTGGACTTTGTAACTACAACAATCTGTCTTGGCGTCTGCCAAAGTGGACTTTATAGCTACAACAAATCTGTCTTGGCATCTGCCAAAGTGGACTTTGTAGCTACAACAAATCTGCCTTGGCATCTGCCAAAGTGGACTTTGTAGCTACAACAATCTGTCTTCGCATCTGCTATAGTGAACTTTGCAGCTACAACAAATCTGCCTTGGCATCTGCCCAAGTAGAATTTGCAGCGACAAAAGCTTGACGCTGCTACTTGCTCGATTTATGAGAGTGATCGCCAGTGATACTGCACATCGCAAACAGTCTTTCGGGTTTGGATCAGAGCTCGGGTCAGAGTCTACATCAGTAGGTATCGCAACACAGCCTCGTGAGGAGAATATTAAATGTCCCGGCCTAGTAGCAGTCATGCAAACGTACAATTCGTTGCAGCTACGTAATCAGTTCCCATCTCCAACTCTGCAACTGTGGCACCGACTTCCTTAATGACTTCGATAGCGAAGAGTCTTACATTCATCTTGCAGACTGGACTCTCAGTGTAGCGACGATCGAGAAGAAGAAGAAGAAAGAAGACTACCACGAACCACACAGATGCTGATAAAGACCGCTCTAGCCCAATTCATCTCCGTGCCCCCTACTCGCAGCACAGATTTTCTCGACCCGACACGCGATGTATGCAGCGGCAGACCGTGGCGTGGTCGATGGCGGTCATCCTGCCGGTCACCCTAGCCGCTGCCGCTGTCTGTCAGAGAGAGATTTAGGGCCGGACGCTGCGTCCCCGGAGTGGCGGTGTCAGTTTCAACACCCTGGTCCACTCGCGGACCCCCGGCCGGGTCATCGGGCTGACCAGTGTCCCTTGGGGCCGGTGGAAACGGGGTCATTTAGTTTTACGCCAGTCTGAGTCTCTCGGAGGAGTGGTACATAACAGGTGATGTTGTGCTGCTTTTCTTCTTCTCTTCCTCCTGTTCTTCCCGTTCTATAATCTTTTTCTTTTGTACTTCATCTCCCTGCCCTGAATCCCCTCTTGTTGTCCGCTTTTTTTCCCCCTTTTAATTTCAGTGTTTTATTGTTACTAAGTTTTGTTGTACCGTTTGGTTGTGTTGTGATTGTATCAAGGACAGGTTGTCCACTGAAAAGGCATTCATGCGTAAAGCTTTATCCTTGCGGAATAAAGTTAAGTCAGTCAGTCAGTCAGTCAGTACCTATAGTGCTTTGCCCTGATTTGTCCCACCAGGTTGATTGGGCGTTGAAAACGATTACTTACCTACTCCCTATAGTGTCCAACTTCAACACTTTAAAGTCTCCGCCACTTCTTCTTTTTTCTTCTTCTTTTTTTTTGGGGGGGGGGCAAAACGTGTGTGGGTGATGCTATGCTTACGTTATAGTGCTTTTTATGTTGTTGCCTTTTTCAGTTAAAACAAAAAGAAAAAATAACACAAGAAAACAAAAAGAAAAAATTACACAAGAAAACAAAAACACTTTGAAGACTCTGATACTTCTTTAGTGGATGCTGGCCTATTTTGGCGTTTTCACTTTAATGTGCGTATGTGATCTTTTGTTGCAAGCGTGTACACACGGGGGACATCGGTTTGTAATCTCATCCGGATTTTCTCCGCCATAAGCCCCTGTTCATTAACTATTTAAGTTGTGTTTGTGCCGGAAGTGTGGATAGTGTATTTGTGTGTGCAGGCGCCCGCGCACGCACAAACACACACACACACACACACACACACACACACACACACACACACACACACACACACACACACACACACACACACACACACACACACACACACAATATTACATAAACAAAGGAAAACATGCCAGAGGGACGGGGGCGAAAGATTAGAAGCTTTTCTGAAAGGGACGAGTTTTTAGGGTCTGTTGAAATGATGTTTGAGATTCACAATGGCGAAGACTGTAAGGGAGATCACTGACGCAGAGTGACTGGCGTGTGAAATGATCTCTTCCGGAATACTTATTCACAGCAGTATCAACACACAAGGGAGTTAATTAGCACTCGAAAGACAACCACAAAGACCTGAGTCGACTGAGGTAACTCTCACCTGGCATATGAGTAACAAGGTACGCAGTGTCCACCAGAGCTACATCCTCAGGTAAATACAAGGTACATAAACTCCATCAAAGGTACAATTGAGGATGAGTAAATACAAGGTACATAAACACCACAAGAGGTACATCAGGTAAATACAAGGTACATAAACTCCATCAAAGGTACAATTGAGGATGAGTAAATACAAGGTACATAAACACCACAAGAGGTACTTCAGGTAAATACAAGGTACATAAACTCCATCAAAGGTACAACTGAGGATGAGTAAATACAAGGTACATAAACACCACAAAAGGTACATCTTCCAGTGTACTTCTGGTGGAGTTTATGCACTTTGTATCTACTCGCATGCCAGGTGAGAGTTACCCAGACGACTTAGGTCTTTGTTGATGCCGTGTTTGTGTGACGTCTTTCAAGCGCCAGTTAACTCCCTTGCGTGTTGATTCTGCACGGACACTGTGGGCCTCTTTCTGTTTCAGATTGTGATTATCCACAGCAGAGCCAGCTGAACCCCTGCAAACAACATGAACAGTTTCTTGAGTACCTGCAACCCCAAAAGCGACGACTTTCATGTCACGTCTGGAATGAAGGGAAAAAAAAGAAACAAACAAACAACAGCAACAACGCTAATAATTAATAATCAACGTATAGCGACAAAAAAGAACACCAGACAGCCGTCTCCCTGTTTTCATTTTATTGCTTCCTTTTTCTTTTTGTCTTTGTGTGTGTGTGTGTGTGTGTGTGTGTGTGTGTGTGTGTGTGTGTGTGTGTGTGTGTGTGTGTGTGTGTGTGTGTGTGTGTGTGTGTGTTGTGTGTGTGTGTGTGTGTGTGTGTGTGTGTGTGTGTGTGTGTGTGTGTGTGTGTGTGTGGTATGTGTGTGTGTGTGTGTTGTGTGTGTGTGTGTGTGTGTGTGTTGTCAGTGTGTGTGGGCCCGTGGTGTGTGTGTGTGTGTGTGTGTGTGTGTGTGGTGTGTGTGTGTGTGTGTGTGAGTGTGTGTGTGTGTGTGTGTGTGTGTGTGTGTGTGTGTGTGTCTGTGTCTGTGTCTGTGTGTCTGTGTCTGTGTGGGTGGGTGGGTGTGGAGCGAGGCTTGCCGTACGAACGCTTATTTTGCTGAACAATGTTGATGAAAAAAGCTGATCCACGACCTTTCCGTTTGAAGTTTCCCTGCCCCCCGGAGGCCGAGCAGAAGAGTGAGTGTCAGGGTGACCTGCTGTCGGGGAGGGTCTGGAGAGTTGCTTCTCTTGTCTGCGGGATCCGTGTTGGCCTCTCCCTCCGCTGGGGGTCCGTTCCAGCCCGAAACCCTGGCCAGCCCTGAACCGCCCGTAAACTGATTCTGCCCCCGCACTCTTCCCTCAGTGGTCAGAGAGAGAGAGAGAGAGACTATACATGGACTCAATATTTCATTAAAGAAATCTCAAGCACTAAGAATGCTTGCTAGTGTTCTAAAAGAAGATTCCAAACACATATCATGCCAGCATTCTTCCAAACACTGAACAGCAAAACAACATAACAAAACAGCTCAACCACTGAAAAGCAAAGAATTATACTACATTTAATTTTATATATATTTTAAACAGTTTAACTGTTGTTTAAGTGATGTTTTGTAGCTTGAAAAAAGGGGCTACCCTGAAAATTCTCTCTCTCTCTCTCTCTCTCTCTCTCTCTCTCTCTCTCTCTCTCTCTCTCTCTCTCTATATATATATATATATATATATATATATATATATATATATATATATATATGTATACCCTGAAAATTCTTCTCTCTCTCTCTCTCTCTCTCTATATATATATATATATATATATATATATATATAGAGAGAGAGAGAGAGAGAGAGAGAGAGAGAGAGAGAGAGAGAGAGAGAGAGAGAGAGAGAGAGAGAGAGATGTTTTATGTGTTTGGATCTCAGATATTTCATTTTTACAGCGCCTCATCGAGAAGGATGTCATGTCAGTAGTGCTACAAAAGTATTGCCACTGAAACCACTGAACGAAAAAGTGCAAAACTGTTCATCAAGGTAATGTATCAGTCAGTTACTCTGTTAGGCCTGCCAATCCACCAAGCCACTAGTCAGTCAAGCAAACACTTCAAATAATCAATCAGTCAATCAATCGAGTGATCAGTTAGTCAATCAATCTGTCACTCCGTCAGTCAGTTAATCAGTCAGTTATTCATTCTCTCGATCAGACCCAATTAACCACTCCCTCACTCAGTCAGTCAATCCATCAATCAGTCAGTAAACTAAAGCTCCAAATCGTCGACCTGCCGTCATTGGAAGATGGTACAAAATTTGCAGTGAGGATTCCCCCCCCCCTCCCCTGCGCCCCCCCCCCCCCCCCCCCCCCCCCCCCCCCCCCCCCCACTTCCCCCAGACAGCCTGCTGCCAGTAGCAGAATGTCAGTTGACCTAGCGACCGGGGTCAGGCCGGGGTCACACTTGGGACAGGGCATAAAAACAAAAGAGCGTGTTTCCAGCCTTTTCCTTTCCCAGCCACTGTGTAAATGTCACAGATAATACACTTCAAATGGGCACGTTTACCAAGCTTGCGCGACAAACCCAGA
>JABMCL010002070.1:147500-152500 GCA_018857735.1 Alviniconcha marisindica
GTGGAAAAATGAAGTTGACTGAAATTGACAAAGAAGAAATTAGCAATCGGTGATAGCGGCGAGGCATGTAACTATTTTCTAAGCTATCTAATCAGAATAGGAATACTTTATTCATCCCATTACTGGAAATTAGTTTTAATTTACACATAAAGAAGCTTGTAACTCTACTTTCTAGGCTATCTAATCAGAATACGGAATACTTTATCCATCCCATTACTGGAAATTACGGTGTTAACTTACACATAAAAGGCAGCTAAAAGCAATAACAAACAAACGACCACACATTCAGTCTCTAAATCATCAATCACAAAGTGTACAATTATACAGGTTTAGAAATAGAGAACCCTTAATGGCTACGGAAACTTGATATTTGCAGAATCCTCGCAACCTCCACCGCTGGTAGGTAGGTAGTGTTGCTTAATGTCCTCAGATGTCGGCTGACATATTAGGGACAAGCTGAGACCAATGCCGAAGCACGGTTCAATATAGCTTTACGTCCACGGAAACCAGAAGGCTCGTAAGGACGGACAGCCCAGGAGGGCCACCTCGA
This sequence comes from Alviniconcha marisindica, assembly GCA_018857735.1. Classification (NCBI taxonomy): domain Eukaryota; kingdom Metazoa; phylum Mollusca; class Gastropoda; family Provannidae; genus Alviniconcha; species Alviniconcha marisindica. The sequence goes on from JABMCL010002070.1 coordinate 148,051, forward strand.
CTATCACACAGCCCCCGAACTATGACCACCGCTGGTGACTGAGACAGAGAGAATGCTCATCGTCTTCGGCTAGTGAGATCCGCCTGCTGCAACAGCTCGGTGAACCCTTGATAGCCCCGAGACCTTGACTTTTACAGCATCCGCGCAACCTTCATCGCTGGTGAGGCAGAGAGAATGCTCGTCGACTTCAGCTCTTCATCTTGATGCACTGCGTTGGCAACGCCCAATTTTGGCACAAACACCAACGGAAAAATGGTGAGAGCACTAAAAATATATACAAAATATTTAATTAAAAAATCAGTCTTTTTAGGCTGGAGAGGACAGGAGAGAAGATCTAAATCTCCCAACTGTCTCAGCGCAGATTGTGCTGTCTTCTAGGCTATTCCAGTCTACGATTGTCGTAAGGTAAAAAAGCTGTTTCTGAAGATGACTGTCTCGGTAGTTTCTACAGTAAGAGTCTACTGTGAGCTCGTCAGTAAGATCCGTCCGCCGGAGCAGCTCCATTGGTGAGCCGTAATGAGCAGACGTTCCATTCTGACAGAGCGTCTAAATAACGTCTAGCCGCCGTCAGAACCGTGATCATCATCTCCACACTACACAGACAGACCGATAGACGGACGGCCTGCTGCTTATGATGATCGCGATCAGCGGAGCGTGACTAGCTTTCACGCACAACACCATTCCACGTCCTCCTTCTGCTTAGCTCACGTCACACTAGCTCGTCGTCGTCTACTAATGACGTCACAAGAAGCGTTCACCTTACACAAACTGGAGCACGTGTACGTAATTAGGTACATGTGTCTCTAGCGTGTGTGCATATGGTGAAAGTTTATTCACAACGAAATGAGGGGCCTGTGTGTATGGTAGTAGTTGGTTCGGACACACACACACACACACACACACACACAACACACACACACACACACACACACACAACACACACACACACACACACACACACACACACACACACACACACACACACACACACACACACACACACACACACACACACACACACACACACACACACACACACACACACACCACACACACACACACACACACACACACACACACACACACACACACACACACACACACACACACACACACACACACACACACACACCACACACACAACACACACACAACACACACACACACACACACACACACACACACACACACACACACCACCACACACACACACACACACACACACACACACAACACACACACCACACACACACACACACACACACACACACACCACCACACACACACACACACCACACACACACACACACACACACAACACACACACACACACACACACACACACACACAACCCCACGTCACACACACCACAGTGTCACTTACGCCTGACAGTGTTGTGTAAATATCGCTGTTTTCAGAATAACAAGTAGTCTTTTTCTCATATACTATGAGATTTGCTGATTTAAAATAGCAAGTAGTCTTTTTCTCATATACTATGAAATTTGCTGGTTTAGAATAAAAAGTTGTCTTTTTCGCAGACACTATCAGATTTGCTGGTTCAAAATAACAACTAGTCTGTTCTCAAATACAATAAATAATGCTCTTTCAGAATAAGAACTAGCCTTTTTTTCAAATACTAGCTGTCAATCTGAACTGGCCAATTTTGTAGTATTTGAGAAGTAAGTCAGGAACTTGGTGTTTGACTGGGCGTAAAACACAAAGTTACTTACTTACTCCTCAAACACTACAAAATTTTCCAGTTCAGAATGACAACTAGCCTTTTCTCAAGTACTATAAGATTTGCTGGATCAAAATAACAACTAGTCTTTTCTCAAATGCTATGAGGTTTGCTGGTTTACTGGTAAGTGTATATACCCCTTCAAATATATTTCGAATGCTCTCTCTCTCTCTCTCTCTCTCTCTCTCTCTCTCTCTCTCTTCTCTCTCTCTCTCTCTCTCTCTCTCTCTACGCTGCCGGGCTGCATAGAAAGAAAAAACAACTTTCGAGCCAAAGGCCGCAAAGCAGTCTGGCCGGTGTTACGACGTCCGATCATCTTCCGACACATTGCTTCCTTCTGTTCGCCTCGTTAGATGAAAGACCATGAAAACAAGAGACCTTGAGAAACCGATGGGGCTAGACTACAGAATGTCAACGCCGATGTCAGTCCACCCGTTCAACGCTGCATTTAGGCATAATTATTGAGAAGACGGGGTGGGGGTGGATGGTAGCGGGAGACACACCCAACTGACAAAACGTGTTCGTGGCGCTCAGTAAAAACAAGAGAGGGCGGAGAGATAGGGGGGAGAGAGAAAGGGGGGGGGGGGGAAATGAGGGACGGAGATAGCAAGAGAAGAGAGGGCGAGGGGGGCAGTGGGGGTGGGGCGGCTGGGGGGGGGGGGGTGGTAGGCAGAGGGGAGGAGGGGGGAGCGAGGGAAGAGAGAATAGTTAGCAACTGAATTTTGGCGTCCTGTGAACCGTGGCACAGGAGAGAGAGAGAGAGAGAGAGAGAGAGAGAGAGAGAGAGAGAGAGAGACAGACAGACAGACAGACAGACAGACAGACAGACAGACAGACAGAGACACTGACAGAGACAGACAGACAGACAGGCAGAGATCTTTATAAAAACTCTGTCTACTACTACACCTTACACAACTAACGCATCACACCGTACCGTGTACTTGACGACTGAGGTATTCATCGTCTAGTACAGGTTCATGTCTATTTTGTTTGTTTTGTTAATTTTATTGTTGGGTGTGATGTCGTTTCTGTTTTTGCTGTTGTTGATTCGATCATCGGTTAATTGCTTGCTTTATTAGTAGGCTACTGACAAAGGTCGATGTGTCGGCTTTCCTTGATTTATTAATTTTATTGTTGGGTGTGATGTCGTTTCTGTTGTTGTTGTTGATGATTCGATCATTGGTTAATTGCTTGCTTTATTAGTAGGCTACTTGGTTGATGCGTCGGCTGAAGCCACTTGGTTGTTTGGCTTTTGCCGTTTGGCTGAGAACCAAACGGTAGAGCCAAATCCTTGACTTTTCCTAGCTGGTCTGTGCACAGAGCAGGACGTGTGCAGCGAAAGCGAAGACAGCAATGGTGTAAGTCCGGTTCATGGATTATGTCACGGCACTTAGCGCCGTCATCGCCCTAATTGCCGACACAGTGACCAATCTGCATGCACTGAGGCTTGAACCTAGATATAGGTTCATGCACTGAGGTTTCACCATGATACGGAAAACGTGATTAAGGACAGGAATTTTGCACTGGATCACCTCTGTGTGGAATGTAGTCACGCGTGCCGGGGCCTGTGTGTGTGTGTGTGTGTGTGTGTGTGTGGTGCGTGCGTGCGTGCGTGCGTGCGTGCGTGCGTGCGTGCGTGCGTGCGTGCCTGTGTGTGTGTGTGTGTGTGTGTGTGTGTGTGTGTGTGTGTGTGTGTGTGTGTGTGTGTGTGTGCTTTGATGTGTCTGTGTGTGCTTTGATGTGTCTTTGTGTGTGTTTTTCTTCTCTTTTTTTTCTCCCTCTCTCTTCTTTTTTCTTTTTTCACCTCTTATAACACAGCCGACTGATCTTTACAAAGTTTGGATAAGTGTTTTTATGAGATCACATTTTTACAACAGGGATTGAGGGACAAAAAAGATCATAGAGCGAATGAAGACTGCCCCATTAAAACGTTCCCCTCAGCAGCAACATCCTCAGTGACCTGCATCAGACAGCTGTCGTGCTTATTGAGACCCCACTGTTGTCTACACTCTTTCAAAAATCCCTCACGACTCATTAAGTAAACAGCCCTCTCTTCTGTCTGTTTTCTTTCATCACACAAAACACGCTGAGCTTCATTCGACACAACATCGCTAACTACAGAATGATGAAGGGAGGTTTCACATAGCACAAAAACCTCAATCCGCCATGACATATATTACAATTCTCCGCGCAGGACGTGCAAGAAAAACACCCTCAGTGTTTACACTGAAATCACTTGACCACGATCAAAGTGGTCCAATGTCGGCATAAAGTCTCTGCGGAGATGCCGAGGTAATGGGTATCCTAGCCAATGTGTTGTAGGCTGTCACTCGTCTTGCACTCAATGTCCTGCTTAGGCCTGGTACCGCGGACGCAGAAATTAGATTACTCTCTGCAAAGAACCCGCCAGCGTTATCAAAGGTCCTCTCTTTAAAGCATGGTGTGGACTAGAATAGCTTTGCATTTTGTGAAGAGTTGATTGTCTCAGGTCCTATCTTTAAAGTCTGGAGTAGATCAGAATAGCTTTAGATTCTGACAAGAACACAATCCCTCTCTTTAAATCCTGGAGCAGATCAGAATAGCTTTGGATTCTGAGAAGAACACAGAGTTATGATAGTTTTTCTGTCTAAATCCTTGAGTAGATCAGAATAGCTTTGGATTTTGAGAAGAACACAAAGTTATCATAGTTTTTCTGTCTAAATCCTGGAGTAG